>WJEZ01002270.1:0-14028 GCA_009869925.1 Thalassaphorura encarpata | reverse complement strand
AGTGAGAAGTATAAGCTTAGAGTTGGGAATTATTCAGGGGATGCAGGTAAATTTGGTGGTTTTGTGTAAATTGAAAATGTAAATTTGCAATTTCCCAGGAAATTCACTTGAATACCACAATGGGCAGAAATTCTCGACTTTCGACCAGGACAATGATTCTAGCAGTGATAATTGTGCATTTTATCACGGAGCTTGGTGGTATAAGAATTGCCACTGGGTAAGTAAATCAGCCAAATATTACCGAAACCAAATCTAAAAAACAATTTCCACAGGCTAACCTGAATGGGAGATATTTCAATGAAGAGAAGGAAAATAATACAGGGATTGTTTGGGCTCATTGGAAGAATAACTGGGCAACCCTAAAATCTGCTGAGATGAAACTACGCCCTGCAAACTTTGACGACATTTTGAGAAATCTGTTGTGAAGGTTCTGAAAATGTTCTGCAATAGTATGGTGAGTTGTACAGAAATAAAATACGTTACAACTTCCGTCGCTCATTTGATGAAATAACATTTTGACAGGTTACTACATAATTACATAGGCCAATTATGAAAATGGAAATGAGTCCGAACCAAAACTTACACCACTAAAAGCTGAACTCAAAATTCATTTCTCTACATCCAAACAATCCAAACAAATTCAATCCGTCGAAAAAATAATACTTTGAGAAATAAGTTGTGGAATTCTGGAATTTAATTTTAGAAAAGGCCTTCAAAAATATTAAAGAATATTTATTTGTCAGCTTCGTTATTAAAAAAACATCATTGACCATTAGCAAAATAATTTTGCTAATTAATTATTATTATTAATTATTATTAAATTCCTTAGTTAGCACAAAAAACAGCAAAGAATTAGCTTTACTATCAAACCAACAATTTTTTGATGATTCACTTCTGATGTAATAATTTGAACAAATCCATCCTCATCCTTGTACTTTTGTATTTGACTCGACAGGTCTTGTTGCAATTGCAGCAAATGATCTTATCACCCTAATCTTCCAGCCTATTTTTTGCACTCATTAGACCTATAGGCTAGCATTAGGAAACAAGATTTTGACAACACAATGAGTCAAGAAACTCATCATCATTGCCCAGATGAGCTCATCAATTGACCATGCAACCAAATCTGTGGGTAGGGACATAGGCTAAAAATACGTGATTACGTGATGAATTTATTCTTCTTATAATATGAAACAAATCTGGGATTAACGCAACAGTCTTAAAATTATAACTTATCATCTTGCATCCCAATATTCTCACAAAAATGTTCATTCTAATCCTATTTTTATTCCTCATCCATTCAACGACTTCGGAAATCACAAGTTTTACAAATTTCCTATCCACAAATAAAACTGAAGGAACAAGCATTTATTTCATCCACGATTGGAACACTGAAGATTTAAAAATCCCATTAAAAATTAAAGATGAAATCTTAAAGGAAAAAAACGTTTCAAACGTTGTCATTTGTGATTGGTCAACTTTCAGTCGGACTCCAGATTATTACAACGTGGCCAAAAGATACACGAGCCGAGTTGCTTCTGAGATTCATGGACAAATCAAAGGAAATAAATTGAATCCAGATCAGGTTGAATTAATTGGTCATGGACTTGGAGCTCATATTGCTGGACAAGTTGGGAAATTGTTTAAGGGAGATGGAAATTTAGTTGGAAGAATTACAGGTAAAATTTAAATTAAATTTTTAATCAAAAATTTTGTCTAACTTCCAAATAAATTCAGGCCTCAACCCAACTGGCCCATATTTCAAGGACAACCCAAATCTTGGCCTTGAAAAATCAGACGCCGCATTTGTAAAAATTTACCACACAGACAAACGCTATGGAATTTACAGAGACATTGGACACGAAGACGTTTACCCGGAACCTTACGAGGATTGCCTGGACGTTCCCTTGCTCAAAAGAAATTTGTGTTTCCACAATTCAGCCCAGGAAATATTTTTAAATTCTTTATCAAAAAATACGAAAACTGAAAAAAAGTCCCAAATGAGCATTTTAACGTTAGACGTATCCCCAAGCATGCAAATGCACTCCAGATCCAAAAACATGATCATCGCAGCCAAACGTCTAATTCATTCTTTGCCAATTGGCTACTCTCTCGGAATCGTCATATTCGGAGGTACAGCTCAACTCAAGTTACCCCCAATGAACATCACGAGTCAAAAAGACCGGGAATTTATATTTTCAAAATTACCTCAACCCACAACTCAAATCACAAATACATCGATANCAAGGGAAGTGATTGTCCCGTTTTTAAAAAATTATTGTCCAGACATAATCCTAGTCACAGACGGTGAAGAAAATCAAGCACCGTTCATTCGTGACCTTGATTTGTTAAATGACCTCAAGGGGCCAGATGACCCGATTTGTTTCTCAAGGATTCACACGATTGCACTGGGAAATGAAGCCTCAGTAGGGTTAGAGTCTCTAAGTACAGCCACCAAAGGTCAAACTTATTTTGCAGCTGATACAAATAGTTTGGATAAATTGACTCAATCCATCGTAGCTGCAAGCACAGCTCAATTCAGGTCAAATCCTCCAATTAAATTACCATTGAAAAAAGTTGAATCTGGATCTGCCGCCTCATTTCAAATTGACCCAACGATAGGAAAAAATACAACATTTTTTATAAGTTCACCAAATCCAGGGAAATTAACCGCAGAGCTCATTGCCCCAAATGGTGAAATTTATGGATCAACGAACTACACAACGAATGAGGATTTGAACGGATTGCTTTTTAAACTTTTACAAGTTCAGCCAGGAAATTGGACAATTAAATTGAATCCTGGTCATGGGAGGAAAAGACGTGCTATTGATGATGGGTCGACAGTTTTTGTCTCAACTTACCTGTAGCTGCAAGCACAGCTCAATTCAGGTCAAATCCTCCAATTAAATTACCATTGAAAAAAGTTGAATCTGGATCTGCCGCCTCATTTCAAATTGATCCAACGATTGGGAAAAATACAACATTTTTTATAAGTTCATCAAATCCAGGGAAATTGAATGCAGAATTAATTGCCCCAAATGGTGAAATTTATGGATCAACGAACTACACGACAGATGAGGATTTGAATGGATTGCTTTTTAAACTACTGCAAGTTCAGCCAGGAAATTGGACAATTAAATTGAATCCTGGTCATGGGAGGAAAAGACGTGCTATTGATGATGGGTCGACAGTTTTTGTCTCAACTTACCCCAATGATGACGGAATTGAGCCAATTAGACTAGACGCCATTTTATCAAGAAATATTCTAGAGTCCGAAAAACCGGTTGCAATCGAAGGTTTTTTGAGTCGTGGTTATGAAGGAATTATTGATGCGTATGTTTATGCTGAAATTATTGATTCTGAGGGGCAAGTTGAGACGATTGAATTATTTGACAATGGAATTGGACCTGATTCTGTGAAGGATGATGGGATTTATACTAGGTGAGGTTGAAGGTTAAATATGGTATTTCATGTGCTAATTTTTCCTATATTGCAGGTACCTGGACAGAAAAAACCTAAAAGCAGGTCAACGCTACGAAGTCCAAGTCATCGCGACGAGTCATCCAAATCTAACCACAATGATCAAATCAGTCTCTGATGACCCTTTTAAGGAATCTGAGCTGTTGTGAGGTCAACGGTTAAATATGGTATTTCATGTGCTAATTTTTCCTATATTGCAGGTACCTGGACAGAAAAAACCTAAAAGCAGGTCAACGCTATGAAGTCCAAGTCATTGCGACTAGTCATCCAAATCTAACCACAATGATCAAATCAGTCTCTGATGACCCTTTTAAGGAATCTGAGCAAACGCTGTCCCCTCTTGGCTTTGCATTTGAACGCCAAGCAACCCCAGGTTCATTTCGAGTAGCGCCAACATTTAAATTTACAACATTACCACCAAATCCTGTTAAAAATCTAAGGGTCACGGAAGTTGACTTTGAAAAAAGACTCGTGAGTTTAGAGTGGTCATCCGATGACGAAATAACACAACTCCGTGGATTTAGTTCAGATGAAAATAAACCTGGAATGGTTTTTACGGACACACACGTGACTCAAGGGTCTCTGACCCCAAATTCTACACTAGCATTCGTCCAAGTCCAAGTGCCTGAATTCCTTTGGACTCAAGCTACGAAGGTTCAAGGTCAATTGGACCTCTATTTCACTGTTAGGGCAAAACGGAATGGACAGCTGAGCCAAATTTCTAACATTGCCCCAGCAGAATTTTCAATTCCTTACGAGTCATTGGATGAAGCTGGAATTAGTAGTTGGTTAATTTTGGTTATTGTTTTGATTTTTATTATTTTGGTTATGCTTGGGATATTTTTTTATTTGAGGAGGAAAAAGGAATTGTACAGGGTTAAAAGTGTAAATAGGAAGGATGAGTTTTAAAAGTCAATTGGGCAGAGCTATTAAATTATTTGTTATAAAATTGTGTCGTCATTTTGAAGTAAATTTTTTTCGCAAAGGAAATGCCCACACATGGAATACATAGTAGTATAGCAATTTCTGCTATTGTGTAATCATATGAACTCATTTGCCCTCTGGCAACACATGAATAAGGCATGAGCTCAATGTATTTCCTTTAACATTATGTTGGCTCAGATTTTTCTTCCTTCTTGTGCATTACATTTTTTGTTTACATTCAGATTCAGAGAGGCAAAGCTAATAGAAGTAAAGAATTAGGTATAGGAAAAAGTAGCATAGCAATATTTACAACACATGCAAATGCACTACACAGCTCACGCCTATTTCCCTCGTCAGTCATGAATTAATTCCCACTTACAACAAAACATCAAAAACAGTATTAAAAAAATGACTGAAAATATTTTAAAACCCCTTGAAACCATCGTAGAGCAACCAGTTCAACTTTTGCTTACAGAATTTCGTGAATTCAAAGAACTGTTGTACAAAGTGAATCCATCCAATGTGTACATTCCAGAGCTGACTCGTTTAATTATTTTACTCAGTTTTGCCTCCATGGCTTTGACGTTAATTGACAAGGGGACGGACGGCACGTCCGTCGTCACGAGCCTAATGGCTGGAGACATAACGACTGGGTTGCTCACAATGTTTTTCATGTACCTTTCGGGCATTGCCACTCTTTGCATTTGGGTTGCACGTGGGTAAATTGTATTTTGTAAATATTTTGTTATGACGGAATTTTAATTTTTTTGTTATTTGCCCAGTCGCATCTCAGATATTATGGTCAGACTCCCAAATACATACAAAGTGGTGAGATATCGACTTTGTTGTTCTTGCTGTGGAGGTGGGAGTTCAGGCTCATCGAAAATGTTCGATTGTGGATGTCGATATTGTCACAAGCCTTTGTTTTGGTTCATTGTTGCCATTTGTCTTTTGTTGGCTCCTTTGTCCACACCTATTCTGTAAGTAGTTGCGTCTGCGCATTGGAACTTTCTCTAATTTTTCCAATTTTGCCTAGATTCGTCATCTACTTCTTGAGACAAGTGAGTCTGTACAGAAAATGTGAAGCTAAAACGGACATTACAGATGAGGAAACGACGTCTTATCGAGTCCTGACAGAAGTCGTGAGTCAAGCCATGATCGCCGAATGTTTTTTTGAGTCAGCTCCACAAGCACTGCTCCAGATGTACGTGTTGGCCACTCAATTTGCAAAAATTTACAGCAGTCAACAGAGGTTGAGATGTGAGTTATTATTTGTTATACAAATTTCGTGCGTTAATTTTTCTGTACTATATTTTTCAGTCACAATCACAATTATCGTGATGGTCAGTTCACTGCTTGAGCTTGGAATTACAGTGGGTGGTCGTTGGGTTGACAATTTGGTAGCACATCCGCTTATGGAGCTAAAACCTGATTTGCTCAAGTTTTTATTGTACACGGAAGCCATTTCTTTTTTATGTGAGTTCTTTCGTCTATATTTATACGCATGCGCAGTATGTAAATTGTCATTTTAATTACAGTGGTCCGCAGCACTCTAATATGTGGAACAATACTGGTCATCAGAGCTCTGCTTGGTTCAGGACTCCAAGCTACCCTAGTCGTCATAGCATTTCTCCTTGCCCCAAGAATATTTGCCATGATTCTAAAAATTTACTATCGACTCCAAGACGTCCGAACAGGAATGAGTGACTATGTTGCAAAATTATTTGCCCGCGTGATTGGAACAATTTTATTTTACCCGATTCTTCAGTATCAATGGATTTTAATTTACATTGAGTGTGAAACTGTGTTTTTAGGCCTTGGGTGTATTTTTGCTTATTATGGTGAATATGGAGTTAAGGCTGAGATTGAGCTGTTCAGTGGGGTCAAGTCTGGGTGGGGAAAATCTATAATTTATTTTTTGGCTGTCCTTTATATTTTTAACATTGCTTTGAGGTGGACTCGAGTCATTTATTTGTTGAGATTAAGCAATGCTATTCCTGAGAATACGATTTTTACAGTGTACAAATATTGTCAATCTGTGACAAATACGTTGGATGAATGGGATGAAGAAAATTGTGAAGTGGATGTTAAAAAATTTAAATTGAGACAGCTTAATTTTGAATTGAGCAATTTGCTTCATTATTTTGAAGTCAATTTTCCCCAAGGGGTGAACGAATCCACGTGTGCTTGTAGCTATGGGAAATCTTTAAAATCCCTGCTACAAAATGAAGAATTGAGACGAAGAAATTGCATTTCAAAATTTAGACCTGCAGAAAGACAAGGAAAATGTCAACTGGGTGATACACTGTTATATGCAGAAATGATGGATTTGATTTTACTTCGACTTCACACATTTTCTGTGATTTCGCAAAGTGAAAGTGACAAATTAAAAATATGTAGAGGACACAAATGGGAAGTTTATAAGGATGTGATCAAAAGACTTTTGTGCATTTGGACGTTTGTCCGTGAGCCTCGATGTCCGCAACAATTTCTTTCGAGATGTCCAACTTTTAAATTTTCAGATTTTGATAGGTTATTGGATATGGGTAAATGTAGGAAATTATTTAGTTCGGACAGGATAGAATTGAATTCGGGGTTAGCGAGATGTTCAGATTGTGAATAAATTTTTTTTTATTAGTCACATGTGCAAAATGACTAATTTTTTGGGAAGGAAATCCACTAATTGCATTTGATTTAATTCTTCGAACGGATACTGACAAATTTGACGTACATCAGTTCTGTAGTTTTTACGAGCGCTAAGCCTTGTATGACTAACATGTCAATTTTTCCACTTTGACTTTAGCATTTTCAGCTCAAAAATAACAGATAAGATAAGTTTGACATGAAAAATAAAAATACAATTAAGCAGAATTAGTCGTACGTGTAAGCATGACTATTCCATAGTGTAAAGTTTCATCCAAAGTCACCTTGACTCATCAAGCGGAAACTCATTTAGGGATAAATACTTGAAACGCGAGTTCAATTTGTTCATTCAATTTTTAACTCTCGTTAATTTTTACATCTGTTCTGTAACTTTCACAATGACGACCAAGCCACAAACTCCAATCACGACTCCAGGACATCCGTCCGAATTTGTTAATTTTGTGGTATCTGCGAGGTAATAGTGCATTAATTAATTTTTCATTAACTTGGCTAATGCTTCTAATTAACAGGGATTTGCCAATGAGAGATCGTGGTCTCCTCGGTGCAACTGTTCAAGATCCCTTTGTAAAAGTTTCAACGAGAAATACTGCCAACAAGGAATTTACTCTGATTGGAAAAACTACACATAAAATCAATGAAGCAAATCCAGATTGGTTTGAACACGTGTTTGAATTTGAATGGCTCCAAGGGTCTGGACAAGTGAGTTAAACTTCCATTGAAATTTATTAAACTAATTAAAAATTATGCTAATCATTTTTTTTCAAAATTAGCTGTGGCGCTTTGAAGTTTTAGACTTTGACGTTTTGCCCAAGGATGACCCAATGGGATACCTTGACGTGGACGTTGACGAATTCATGTTGGGAAAAACTCAACAATACACAGGAAAACTGTCAACGGGTCATGGTTCAGTTTTAATTCAAAGGACGATGACAACCAAATTCCGTCTTGCAGCTCGAACTCTTCCAAAGCTAGATGCATTCACAGGGCTCTCTGATCCATTTGTCAAATGTTTCTGGAGTTTTGGCAAAGCTGGACCAAAATATTATTTGTTTGCGACCACAAAAACTGTCAAGGATGTTGAGAATGCCGATTGGGATGAAGTCATTGAATTTAAAAATTATCAACCAGGGACAAATCAGGTAAATTGTGCACAATAAAATTTTGTATTACAAGTGAAAAGAATTATGAGCCTAATTTTGATTTTCAGCACTTGACCTTCCGCGTGTATGACAAGGACACTTTGCCCAATGATGATTTTATTGGAGAAGGAATCGTTGATGTGGATTATTTTGTGAAAGCAAGGGCAGCTACTATTTTGAATTTGGATAAAAACAACAAATCTACGCTAATTGTTACACCTGCTTAAGTAGGTTAGCCAAATTAATTTGTGATTGTTGGAATTTATTGACTAAATCTAAATAAAAACATTGAACGCAATTTGATTGGCCAAATTAATTTTCATTTCCCAAATTTGTGAACTGATATTTTTAAACATCGTGAAGATAAGAGATATCGAAGCACGCCAAGCCAAAAGAAGAGAGACCACGAGACCTTCAAAAGAACGCAAGATCTTTCATCCTGCAAGTAAAATCAGAAAAAAAGAATGTTAGAAATTTTTAGACCAAGCACAGTCCGTGAAAAGTAAAAAGAGCAGGCAAGCAGGCAAGAGTTTGAGAAGAATGTGATGGTTCTGAATCATGCAATAAAGAATTTTATTTTTTCTGAATCTGAATTTCATTCTTCATGTCCTGTTTGAAGGCGAGGTTCCAAATCTGAAGCAAATAAATAAATATGCAAAAAAAACTTTATGAATTGCTTCCATTCCTCTAGTGACTGCGTATCAAAAATTCTTAGTGCACAGAAATTATACAATACAATTAGAGTTCAAATACAATCTATGACCGTTGTATGCTTACCTGTAATGCGAGTAATTCCTTCTTGAATTTTTATCTGCTCTTTCTCCGCCTGGTCTAGCAAATCTTCCAGGACATCAATGATGTCTTGTTTTTGTCCTTGCTCTTCAGGCCATGCAAGCACAGTTCCATTTCCCATACTTAACATTCCTTGATAAGCCTGCATCATCGTTCGTAGTTGGGTTAACACGGCTACCTTCCTCTCTGCCAAAGTTGTTGGGATCGGAGCATTCATTCTAGAAATGAAATAATCATTGGAATTTTAATATCAAGCTAAACCCAAGCAGAATCTGTATTTGCGGTTGACTACAATTGTTTCGCATCAGTCTCAGTATTAAGGAACTGAATAACATGCAAAGATTGTTTATTAGAACATTGGGTATCACATGCATCTATCTTTACATATGCTCAACTAGCCCAGACTCAGAAAGTTCTTTCTGTCGCGACAGTAATGTAATTTTTGTCTACTGACTTGACCAACAAGTTCAAGGTCTTGTCAACTCTTGCAAAGCAGAAAAATACCTGAAGCAGGTAAAATCACATTTTTAGCATGGGCAAACCACTTCCTTGTACAAAATGAACCTGCCTCTTCTAACCTTTTACGTATGTATGTCTACAGGATTCTGGGAAAAAGCTCCAAAAATAAATTCACAACCCCTTACTTTCAAAAATAATAAATAATCCCTTATTTTAAACTTTATTTGGATACAAACCCAACCCTAAACCCTGACCCATAAACCTGGGTCATTCCAAAAACTCAACGACGTCCATCCCCATGGGGTATAGAACGAGAGCGCCCATTTGGGGTAGAATTTGGCCTAATGCTGCTCCACTTAGCATCTATCTTAGCATCTTGTGGGGGGGATTGGTGGTAACAAAATATTAGACTATATTTTTAATGCCTTGTCTTAGTTAACCCCGCCTCAAAATGACCAAGAAAACTTTCCTGAACGTATTAATTTTTATCATCGTAATGAAAAAACTAGTTAAAATTACTAAGTATAATAATTGTCAATGAAAATTACTATCGCGACAGGAATGGAATTTTTGTCCTTTTGTTAATTTTAGATTGACTCGTCCCACCAATTCAAGGTCTTGTGAACAGAAAAATACTGGAAGCAGGTAAAATCACATTTTTAACATAGGCAAAGCATTTCTTTTCCAAAATTGACTTGCCCTAACAAACATTGTATGTAAATCTACAACATTCTGGGAAAATGTTCCTAAAATAAATTCACAGCTCTTCCTTTCAAAAATAATAAGTGACTTTCTTATTTCAAACCCTATTGTGGATATAAACGCAAGTAAATTTTGAATGCCCTAGCAGAATGTGCTTATTGAAATCGCTAATTGAATTTGCATGAAATTTTGTCAAAATCAAAGCCTGAAGCACTAATTATTAGACCGTATTAAAAAAATTCTCATTTGTATACACTCTATCTTTATAAATCCTTGTCTCAATTAACCCCGACTCAAAAGGCTGAAGAAAACTTTCCTGAACGTATCGTCGTTATGATAAAACTTGTTAAAATTTCCAAGCAATAATTAGAGAAAAATTGTTGTTTTACCTGAAAAATACGCGTTTGTGCTTAAGGGCAGCTGAATTCGTTGGAAGAATTTTTTGGATGAACTTAAGAATCTGGCCAGAAGATAAAGACGAATTGGATTGGACTGAGACTTTGCCTTCCTATGTCCTTTTCTTTTATAACCTTCCTCGCAATGTTACAAGTTGCAGCTAGTCATTCCCGACCTGTGCTATGTTTTAACTCATATGGAACCTGTAGTCAATAATTTCTACCAAAGTCTACGAATAAACTTAAGAAATAACCATTCAAATATTTTTGTCAATTTCTATTGCAACAAGTGTAGCGCATTCCATTAGAAAGAGTAATGGTAAAACTACTTAAACATTTTATGATTTTAATCCATGCAGATAAAAAATAATTACTAACGCATCAATCCAATGTCCTAAATAGCCCAACGTGTGATGGGCAAGAACAATAAATTAAAATCCATGCAAAGGTCAAGAGATAAAATTAGCAGCAGATAAGATAATACACAAGGCAAACGCAATTTTTACCAGTCGGTTCTTGACAAAATTCATGGTTATTTAGTGCACAAGTACAAGCTCGTGTGTTAAAAATGAGTTCTGAACTCTGTGCTTATTGTGATGGGCGTGTTTACCCAGTAGAACAATTCAAATGCCTTGACAAAGTTTGGCATAAGGAATGTTTCAAATGTTCCACCTGTGGAATGACACTCAATCTTAAAACTTTTGTTGGTTGTGATAAAATCCCATATTGCCAAGCTCATGGTCCTTCTTCAAAACTTAAACCAACGGCTGTGACTGAAACGCCAGAATGGAGAAGAATTCAAAGAAATAAAGAAGTTCGAGCACTGCAAGTGGCACAAGCTGAGGCTGAAGCTTTGCATGAACAAATGGAATTTGAATATTTGCAACAAAAACAAATGAGGGCTGGGCTAAGGGATGACGCGGCAATTTTTGAAGATTTGCGTAGAGCTCGTCAATCAAAATCTTCAGTGAGTAGCAATGGGAGTAGTAGCCGAGAATCAACGCCAAAAATTGTTGAGCCAGAACAGCCTCAACGGAAATCCAAGGGTTCTTCCGTTCATTCAGATGATGGAAGCACAAAGAGCAGCAACAAACAACAAAAGAAGCAACAACAAGCAACAAGAGAAGCAATTCCTTATCCAGTAGCAAAAACGGGTTTAACGTACAAAGCAATTTATGAGCATGACGCAGGTGATGTTGACGAAGTGAGTTTTATCGAAGGTGATTTGATCATTGATTGCACAGACGTGGATCAAGGATGGCTCACGGGTACAGTTGAGAGGACTGGGAAAAGAGGAATGTTGCCAGCTAACTACGTAGTCTATGTTCATCAGAATTAATAACGGGTTTTAATTAAAAAAATAACTCAATTACCATAAACTGATTAATTTTAACTGTTTTAAACAATTTATGAAATTTAATAATCAAATTTATTGTATTGATTTAATCTAACTTGATATTTTATTTTGAAAGTTTAATAAATGTGAGGAATGTAAATTCAGTTGATTAGGAATCCAAGTGGTAATAATTATGCGGAAAGGTCAAAGGTCACGGTTGGCTTTTTTCTTCGTGTGTACTTAGCATGGAAAATTGCAAACAAATTTCCAGGAACAAACTCTTTGCCCTTTAGTGTTAATTTCGCAAACAAATGTATTTTTGCAACATCTTTGAATGTTCTCGGTCATGGCATCATTGACTGAAATTTAAAAACCATCGTATTTTTGCGTCTATTATTTGATTTGTTTTAAAATTTTGTACAACTTACATTGGCTCATGTCTGGAGCTTCAGCTTCGGCTGGATCAGCAACAGGATTCCCGTCAATTTGTCCCACAAAGTAAATCAAAGCAACGAGAACGAATGGACACATCCAACTACTATATATCCGAAAATACAACTTCAGAGGCCGAGCATTGTTGAGAATGGACTAAAATATAGACATCTAGTAATAAATTTGATGAGAAATTTTTTTAGAATTGTCAGAACAAATCAGTTTGCATCTAATTATCGTCGGCTACTGTTTGACGATTTGATGAATCACTGCGGAATATGACTTTTATTGATCATTTAACTGCGAATGTTTCCCTGTTTAATTTTCTCCGCTTTTCCTCACTTTCGCAGGGTGACTGCACTTATTGAGACTTGTTGCAAAAGGGACAAGTTTTAGATGCGTCTAGTCTTAAGATAAAACTAATACAAGTTACAAGTTTAGAGCATGGGAGCTATATCAACAGCTACAATGTGCCCAATTTCGATCCTTCATGTTTAATGAAAACCTTCCATTTACACTAACTCTTTTGTTTTTAGAAGCACCTGAAGTAGAAGGCCAATATTGTGTTTTGCAATCGCAAAGTTTAAAATTCAAAACTTACGTGTGCTGATGAGATTTCTAAATTAATGATAAAAAATACTATTAGATTAACATTGTTATATTTTGAGTACATCAAGTAGGATTATTGTCTTATCGGCCAAGATTGAGCATAGGAAGTTAATTTTCGACAAACTTCCAAGTATCACGGTTTACTTCAAACAAAGAAAAAGTTGGACAAATAGATCCGTTCTTTTGTGCACTAATGTCAAAGTGGAGAAATCTCGAAATGAGCCTCCTACTTTGCTCGCCCTGCGCCTGACCACAATCGATAATCATGTGGTGAAAGTGGAGAAAGTAAAGTGAATGCTTTGAGGAAAGTTAATGGGAGAAAGTGCAGAACCTTTTTCCTTAGTCGGAGACTTCTAGACTCAAAATTTTAAAATGTAAAAACTCGGTACTTTAAACATTTATACATTATATTGTCGCAGTCATTTAGTTGAGAACTTTTGTCTCAATTTCTTTTCTCTCAAGTTGGTCATCGTTTGTTCAGTCTTCCTCTGCTTGCATTTCAACTTAAAGTTTAAAATTTAGAAAAATCTTTTCTAATTAATGCAGCTATGTTAATGCAAACCAAAAGATGAAGAAATACTTTGGCTCATTAAGCGACAGCAAAATCATGATTACGTTTAATTAATACACGAGCCGATTAAATTTTGTTCTTCGTTATTTAATTACGGCTAAACATGAAATTAGGCTCAATTTCAAGTTCTTGTTAGAAGTCTTTTACAATGAACGTAACGCTGTCATTGTTAAAAGAAATAACTCCCACAGCAATTAAAACAGTTTGCTACGCAGGATTATTACTAAACTTTCTGAGTGCAATTGTTCTCACTCGACCTCAAATGAGAAATTCTCATCTAAACATTCTACTAATTGGACTAACGTTAGCAGATGCTCTGTTTTTGGTCAGTAACATCAGTCCTGTGTCAGACTTTGTAAATGGGTTGGATCCGCACTATATCATAAGGAATTTTGTCTCCAATTGTGGTAAGAATTGGACATACATAAAAATTCACAACGTAATATATTCTAAGCACAATATTCATCAATCTACCTCACCCTTGCAATTTCGATTGAGAGACTCGTAGTTGTTTATTGGCCATTC
>WJEZ01002269.1:0-14035 GCA_009869925.1 Thalassaphorura encarpata | reverse complement strand
TCACTGCCATTGCCTACTGCCTACTGCCAGCCTGCCAATCAAAAACAGACAACAACAGGCCTTGGATTTGGAACAAATAAACAATACGAACCTACTACTGTATGTATGTTATTTCCTAGAATTTTAGCATATAATTTTATTCCTATTGTATTCCCCGTGCTGTGCGTACTAATTAGCCCAGTTGTGTGTATCAAGTATCAATTCCTATTACCCGTTACCCGAATTCGGGTGGGAAGAAATCCTGGCGGCCTGAAAGGTTCATTAATTTATTTTTCAGATTATGACGCAGACTAAAAACAATCCAATCGGTTTATTTTTTCTTATTCTTTCTTTTGGAACACAATTCTATTTTTTAAGCTGCAGCTAGCTTGACCCTAGTGGGCTAGAATTTAATCTGTTAATCGAAGGAGTACGTACGTACGTAGGATGATAAAATTCCTAGAATTCTGGGTAAGCTATACTAGAACTAGGTCTGGGGCTAGACGCTGAACTGTTTTTTATCGATTGTTTACTTTGAAGTGTTAAATGTAAACTGCAAAATGCAATGCAATTCTTTATATCCACTAGTCCAGACACATACGTACATGTACAGTGCAGATGTCTAAATATCCACACAGGCAAGGCAAAGCAAGGCAAAGGTCCAGTCAGTTTGAAAGCTGAAGGCTAGAAAAGGAAATGGACCCTTGGGATTTGTCTTGTCTTTTATTTGTACAGCACTAGTCCAGTACAGTACATTCAATTTTCTCGCGAATACTACGAACAAACACAAAAAGTTGGGAAAAACTTGAGTGTTCAGTTCATGTTGTACATTTCTGGAGTTGCTTTGCCTTGCCTGGAGTCAACAAACCTGTTGAACGAACGAACAAACCGGGATAGAAAATCTTTTGGCTTTGGCTTTGGCTTATGTAACAACATCCCTATTCGTATTCCCTTGGATTCAGATTCAGACGTTTGGATCGATGACCACTTGTGCCGTGCCATAGTACTATGAACTAGGCGGGTAGGCTGTACTACCCGGATAACAAAAATTAAAGGCACGCAAGGGAGATTACATTAATCGCCCATTTGTTTTGTTCCTGGCTGGCAAAACCATGTAGTTTTTTTTATTGCTACTGCCACCATGTATACTACATAGTGCTAAAATAAGGTCATATTTTGACCTCATGATAATTTTAACAGCGTGGCGGTGGCGTGATTCTAGCCAAAAATAAAATTAGGTAGATATTTTGACTTGTAAATCTTAAAGTAAACAAAATTTGTTCTCTCTTGAGATCTCAATGACCTGGCCGAGCCGAAAGGTCAGACAGCCCAGTAGTACAAAGAACAATGAATAAATAGTTAGTGAGTTCATCAAAATTATATGTATGATTTGATACGCACGGACTAAAAGATGAGTAAACATGCATTGGCTTTGCCATTGCCATTGCCATGGACTTGACCTTCCATGTAGTTTTGGCTCCAGTGCTAAAAACTGATAACGATGTGAATATGAATGCAATGCATTTTTTATGTCCGTGTCAAAAGATCAATTTTAAGTGTGAAGCAATTGACAGTACTGTCCATGTACTCGACTCTGAAATTATTATGCAAAAATTTGGACACTGGACTCTACTTCAAACTCAAGCCAGGCATAAACAGGAAAAATGATAAGGAAATCGAATAAAAATAAAAAAACAATGTTATTTGTCCATTATTACAGGAAATGTTGAAATAAAAAACTTTAATTTTGAGAAATGGAAAACAAATTGAAATGAGATAATAACTTTGAAGGATTTTTTAGTATAAATCAACCGTACAATATAAAGGGCTTGAAACTCTAAAATTTTAATTACTCTTNACAAATTGAAATGAGATAATAACTTTGAAGGATTTTTTAGTATAAATCAACCGTACAATATAAAGGGCTTGAAACTCTAAAATTTTAATTACTCTTTAATTTCTGCTACATTATTTAAACTTGGCCTAATTTTTTCAAATAAAAAATAATTATGAGTAAATTAACTTTATATTCGATCCGGGTTTTGATTTTCTTGAACATTGCAGTTGTTTTGACCGTTGGCAGATTCGTACCACTCTGTGGTATGTTGAACTAATATAAAAATTCTTCGTTATAATTTTTATTTATTACCTAATTAATTGCTTGATTTTTAGATTACAATGAATGCGATAAAAACAATCCAATTTTCTGGGGAAAACTGTATGCAAACCCTGTGAATTTTTATACATTTTACGAATGCACTCCTGACGGTCTTCAGCTTTTTGACTGCCCAGACGGCTTGATTTTCCCCTTGTGTGGGGAAAGATGCGAATGGGACAATGGAAATTCAACGACCACGACTACAACAATGGAACCTTCAACGGCAGAACCTTTAACAACGGAACCTTTAACAATGGAACCTTCAACAATGGAACCTTCAACTATGGAACCTTCAACAATTAAACCTTCAACAGTTGAAGTTTCAACGATGGAATCAGAATCAACTACTCCAGTAAATTGTTGGGCATCTATTTTTGCAAACGATGGATTGGTAAAAACTTTTACACTAATACAAATGTAATGAATAGCAATTAATATGAATCTAACATTTTGTATTAATGAGTACAGAAAACTTGGAATGCTGCTTCCCTTTTTTGCAGACAGTACGGGCTAAGCCTTGTGAATGTCGATTCTCAAGGAAAATACGATTGTGTCTTAGATTTAATTAAAAAAACAGGTAAATAATTAATGCCTAATGATTAACACTTTTTAAAATTATTATTTTCTTATAGGTCTTCCAGACGAAACAAATTACTGGATCGGTGGAAACGATATAGCCGCAGAAGGAAACTTTGTTTGGGTTTCAAATGGAAGCCCAGTGGATGTATTTTACCCCTTGGGGAATGCTCAGCCTGACAACGGTGGTCCAGGAGGAAATGAAGATTGTGTAAGTCTAAGAAAAATATTCGGATCAGATGTCAATCCTATGCATGTCATGAATGATGAACATTGCGACTTGAAATTTTTCTTTATTTGTGATGTCGTGTAGAAAATTATACGTAGAAAATACATGCAAATATATTATGTACTAAGTTTCGCATGATTAAATTTTGCACCACCAGTAAGTTTATTAAGTCAACATTTCCACAACCGTTTCGTTTTCGTTTTTGTTGACTTTCTCCTTAAGGCCACGAATAGGCGAATTAACCCACTAGCTTTCCTCTAGCCGAGCGGAAGGAATTTTTTTATCTGTTTATTTTTCTCAGGACTTTATTTTTCTTAGCAATTGCTTGCATCACCCAAGTACAGGCAAGGCAAAAGCCAAAGCCAAAGGCTCAATTTCAATTTCATATCACTTTTTTTGAAGATGCTCTTAGCAAAGGCCGTGAAACCGCCGTGGTCCTGACGCATTTGATAAGATTAGGGGCGTTGACACCTTCAGTATGTAACGTACCCATGACATTTCAGAATCAGACGTGTGAATTATGGATTTGAGTTTATTAGCAGCAGCAGCCTTGTGAGTTGTGACTTGTGACAAGAAATAAGAAAATTGGATTTGCTTGGCTATGGATTTTTCCACATATTTTTTGGGAAAATTCTACTGCAATACATATAGCTCTTCGATTTTTCTCTCTTTCTTTTTTCTTCAGGGTCACACGTGTGACTTGTGTCGTATCCATGCATAAAAATAAAACTTTCAGTAGGAAATTCAAGTCAGAAGATTTAATTACAGGATAATGGGTACTTAGCGTTAATTATTAAATGAAACGGTCCATTTTTGCCAATGTTACTGCGGCATAATCACATCACGTAGCTTTTGTTCAAATTTTTAGAAGCGTGGGTGTGTAATTAAGCCAAACTCAAAGTACAGGTGTACATGTACATGTACGATACAAGAATAGCCATCCGGATTGGCTAACCCATTCGACCCTATTTGATAATATTTTCTTAGTTTTCTTAATTAATGTGAAAAAGTAGTGCAGAATTTTACAAGGCTTCCTTCAGAAATTCTTTTCTACGTTCTTCATTTCGTTGAAAAATCGAATTAGTAAAATTGATTGGAATTATTAGTCTGCTCTTCAGGCAAAATTTCCTAAAAAGAATTTTTCCTCACTTTTATGACTTTTCCGAAGGGAAGCAGATAAGAAAGACATGAGTGAAAGTAATTTGTAAAGACAAGTCGACAGATAGACATGTTGTAAGTACATTACGTTACGTATCGTAACACATCTCATCCGTCTAAGCCATAGCATAAGCCCATGACTGGCCTTAAGTCTCTGCGTTCTCACCCAATTCCAGCTTGTTACAAGTAAATTCGACTCATTTCGTCATAAATGATAAAAAAAAACTTATTTGGCTTGGATTCACAAGGGACATTCGTGAAAAAGAACGAAAATTAGATTTTTTTGTACGTGTATATATTAATTTCTCAAATGATTTCTAGTTTTCATCTAAATTAGTTTAATTTCAGGTAGTATTGCCTGACTACAGCCAAAATTTGCAAAAATTCTAAATTTTTCTTAATCATGAGAAAAAATTGGCTAAAATTTCGGGCGATTGGTGACGTCACAGCACAGAACTGACGTTGACTCATCTTAGCTTTAATCTCCTGGCTCGGTGGTTAAAAGACAAGGCAAGACTAGACGAGTTAATTCTACAAGACGTAGTTGTCAATTCTTTCTACTAATGGAATTTGTAACCCATCACACCTTACCTGCCTTGGTCAGTCTTTTCTGGGATTAACCCAACAGATGAAGGAAATGAAATTGAAATGGACAAGGAAACCGAAAGACGGACGTGTGTTGTCTGTTCCCTGTATGGATGTAATCGAATTTGAAGTGAAGTTCTAACTTGAACTACGTACGTGTACTATGTATCGAAGAAGCAAGTAGCATGGGCGTGGGTGTTTTTTTCATTAAAACATTGATGGATGATGGAAAGGTCAATCGGAATTCGAAAACTGGTCTGAAAACTTCCGCTTCTTGTGATTCCCAATAGACCGATGAAGAAGAAAAAAAGTTGTGCGTTCCTTTTAGCTCGAAAATTGAGCGATAATAATATAACATTTATTTTGATTATATAATACGTGTACTGGATAAGGAACGGACGTAAAATTTTAACTTAGGACAGGTCATGGGAGGGACTCACAAAAATGGACCAATTGTGCAAGTGCAAATGCACGCGCATTACTTAAAATAATAAATAACTAATAAAATTTTCTACTAATTAATTACTACCACTCTATAAAATAAACATGTGCGTCTATCTGTTATATCTCAACTATATATTGTACTATACTCTATAGTGTTCTGCTATATAGTGCTGGTGCTATGCTATGCTATATACTACATAAGGTGCTGGTGAAAGTTAAAATAATAAAGTGAACAGGACTTTAATTTAATTTTGTAGTTAGTCTATTCATTAATTAATTAACTCTAAGAAAAATATCATCATCAAGTTTTACTCCCTCAAATGTAGGACTAGAATTTATAATCATTATACGTAGTTTCAGCCCCTCTTCCCAGAAGAAGGCAACGAATGCTAAAGAAATGTTTCAAAGAATGAATATTTTGTCAGGACAGTCTGTGAGAAGCACGTAGATGTACGTAGACGTAGGATTTTTGATTTTTTGCGACTTACCGCCATTACATTGTGACCTTTGACCTTGGCGCATCCTCATTCATTAATTAGGACGAAATAATTAAACTAAAAAATGTAGAATTTTAAAAATTTGGAATTTTGCTTGTTTTTCTAATTGATAAAATCCAATTTGTAAAAAAAGAAAAAAATAATAATTTTAGTCATGTCGCATGGATCCAGTTGGATGAGCCAATCAGCGTCGTCGCCTTTTCCCTATAGTTTTGAGAAATTCTGTGTTGGCATTGATTTGTTGAGATTGGTTATGAAGACGACGACGACCGATTTCAAGGAGTAAGCGTTGTCTAAGCACGTCCAGAGGATTCACGATTGACAAAGATGGTCCAGAATTCCTTCGCCCACGCTCAAAATCCTGAAAAGCCAAAGCCAAGAGAAAGGTTAAAAAAATTAGCCCCATTCTACTTATTGCCCCAATTTTCTACCGTTTTCATAAAATATCGTACTGTACTACATTTTGTAATATTGGAAAATAAATTACATTGCAATTTATAATGACGACAGGAAGATATCTTTATTAGCCCTAGCCTTGACGTGGCAGCATGTGTATCAGTTAAAATATTCATAAAGTTCACAACACGAGTCGTTTGAAGGAAACTGATTACATTTTCAACCTTCTTCTCATTATTAGCCATTGCAGTCCAAGTTGAAGGAAAGGAAAGCAAACAAATTCTATTCATTTATCAAAATGACAGGGACATGGACATGGATAGCTGTATGGTCGGATGGCTATTCTAACACTAGGTCTAAAATAAATATTAAGCATTCATGTACTTGTAATCCACGTCGCGTTTCGCGTGTATAATGTCACCACTTGGCCAATTTCCAATTTTTGTACACTACTGACTAATTTTTGATGCCAAATTGGCTATATTTTGACATGAAATGGCTCAAAATGTGTAATTTTTTGTAGAAAACGATCCAATTTTGCTCTTTGCATAAATTTATTAAAGTTTGAACTTTCACCTAGAGAATTTGAATTGGTACTAAAAACTAGGTTTAGTGTCTAGCATGAAATCTAGAGTTTGAAGTGCAAGTGCAAACCTACACTTTGCCTTAGAAATGAAATGAATCCCAATGGGAGTCCCAATTTCAAATTTCAAAGGAAAGAAATTATACGCCATTGTGGTTTATGGTTATGATTATGGGTTTGGTTTTGTTGTACCGGAAGAAACTAACGGGGAAAGTTGCAGTCACAGTCAAAGGCAAAGGCAAAGAGACTGAGCTTGCCGACTTCCGCTGCTATGCTAAGCTATTGCAATTT
The DNA here is from genome assembly GCA_009869925.1 of Thalassaphorura encarpata. Taxonomy (NCBI): domain Eukaryota; kingdom Metazoa; phylum Arthropoda; class Collembola; order Poduromorpha; family Onychiuridae; genus Thalassaphorura; species Thalassaphorura encarpata. Next base: position 7,139 of record WJEZ01002269.1, on the reverse strand, counting down.
TAACAATTTATGAAAAACCAACAGAAAATTTCTCCCACGCAAGAGAAACTCAACTAAAGTTAATTCAATGCGACGACTCATTCATCTGTTCAAACAACAAACAAAATGAATTGTAAAAAATGTCAAAGGTCAACCCTTAGCCTAGTTCGAACTTTCATAAAAACACACACAATTTTAAGTCTAAGATAAATCGACTTCTAATAAAATCGTTTTGAAAAGGTTCTTAAGAATTAATCGGCTTATTTATCCAAATTCTGCTACTCTAACTACTTGACTATACAAATAAAAGGTACGTTTTTCCTCGTTTATTTATCCAAAGGAACTTCAAAGAATTGTTGCCCTTTCACTTAAAATTCAGAAAAATTCTACGTTGTTATATTTTCTTTTCTTTTACGCAGAAGGGTTTTTTCGAAATGTTTGGTTATTTTGTAAAGTAAAAGTCAATTATTTAGTTTTTACATGGAAGGAACTCGACTCTAATTTGTGTTGTCATTTCTGAAGAAATTTGCCTTTTGTTTTTACGTACAAACCATGGCAAGTAGAGTTAAACCATAAGGCTTCTCTTTCCCTCATTAATTATCAATGACGAGATGATATGCCATTACCATGCTGTGTTGTTGTTTTTTGACTGACTATCAAGTTAAACTCAACTCAGACTCATAGCTCATCACATTTCTAACCAAAACAAGCAGTCCAGGCATAGGCATGGGCATAGGCAGAGTTGTATAATTATTATTATTTTGAGTCAGATTCTAAAACAAAAGGAAACCAGAGCAGCGGAAAATAAAAGCCTTAGGGTATGCTCCTGTAATAAATACGGATGAAGATTTTGGTCTTTTGTGTGGTCTACCCGCCTACCTATGTAATGTACCCAACCCACAAGGGATGATGGAGGGTATTAATTTTTGAAATTCTTCCTACTTAATTTTGATTGGTCTACTACTTTTTTCTGCAAAGTTTCTGTATAGTTCTAAGGGACATTTTAGAAATGATGGATTGATCATGCATTTTGACAGGAAATTCAAAATTGCATAAACTTTTCAAACAAATTGCAAACTGTTGAGCTTAATTTCCTATGCAATGACGTCAATTGACAGTCCGAGTGCATCTCTTGTAACTTTCATGTCAATACAATGCAATAACCCAGGATTTGAGCGTATAGCACTCCAGTAGCATTCCTTGACGAAAAACTTGCAAAATTCTCAGAAATTTACTATTTTCTTGCTTGCCCACTTTCACTTCCATCGTCAAATGAAGCTTATTATATAAGCTATAAACTACATAAGCCTATATAGCTATATGTAGCAACTTAATTGAGTTATTACATATAAAAAGAAACGGGTGGGTGATCAAATTATCCTTTCACTCCATTTCCGCTACATAAACTCATAATTGAATTATTCGGACAGTAGGCGGGACGGAAATGTCTAAAAATACTTACATTATCTCCATAGGTGTTTCCTTCATTGTTGTTGGCATTGGCATTGTAGTACGAGTTGAAAAATCTGAGTTCAGAATTGTCATTACGGTTTGGTGGGAACTGGAGTGAAGAAGACCCTGAGATTGAAATTGACCCAAGACCAAGACGTGAAGAAGCAGAAGGAAAATCATATGGATGATTAGGTTGCGGTTGCGGCGGGTTTTGGTTTTGGCCTTGTTGGTGAAACAAAGGAAGGAAGATCCGTTCGCCTCCGCCCCCGCTAATTCCACCTGTCTCAGTTCTCATTTCATTCCCGTTATTCTGCGGCCATCCGATCCCATTTTCATTGCCATTTCGGTCAAGCGGAGAGCAGTTGCAAATTGAAGTCCGAAGAAAGTGAAATAAGGAGAATTGCTGACATCCAAATAGACCAAGAGGCTAAATCTGAAGGAGCTGCTGACTTCCGCTCCAATGATTTGCCACTACTCCCGCCCATAGTTCTACGTACATGAAGGAAAAATAGCATAAAATGTTAGTACGTTAATAAGCCCTTATGCCTCAAGCTTTTCTAAAGCTTTTTTAGGGTTATTAGTTGCAAATTAGCCTAATTATGCCGGATAAGGCAGATATTCTACTACAACAGACTCGAGGCAGACATGAACGAAAATTCCCTTAATTGAGCAATACATATGTGCTTAAGTGGTAGTAGTAGTAGTTAAGGTTTAGCTCCCGGTGAGATTTGCGTGCAGGAAAAAGAAATTCTTCTTTAATTGATCATTGCCTTCCTGCATTTTATATACAGTGATACTACCGACAAGGAAAGTATGTAAAGTGCTTAGTCGTTTACATTAAATCGTTAAGACAGAAATCCTAGACTTTTCAAGCTAATTAGGTATAGTAAAAGCTTGCCTATGCTATAACTAGGCAAATTCCTGCCTAGTTTTAGAGTAAACTAACGAATTTTACTTAAACTTTGTGATTTTACTTAAAGCGACAGGTGAAAGCAAGAGAAAGCATTAGAAAGTGAAAACTGGGCAAAAATGTTGTATTTTCATAAAAACGCCAATTTTTTTCAACAATTTGTCTTATACTAATGAAAATAGAAATAGGCTTGCCTTATGCTTAAACTAAGCCAATTACGTTTAGAGAAATCATTCAGAACTCAGAAACCTTAAGTACTTGTATCTACCCTGCCTTAAGCCCTAGCCTTGGTGTAATTCGTTTTAATCTTCCTAAATCTGTTAAACCTAATTAACTAACTTACTTTCTTCAATAATTTATGCAATACAAGTGGTGAAAGTCAGAGAAAGTTTGCTATAGACTAAGACACTGAATTAAATTGGGTGGCTTACCTTGTGTGAAGTTGTGGATTTGGGTGTTAATTATAATGGGGTGAAGAGCTACAGCTAAGTGGACTAAACAAAGAGGAATCAAGTTCTTACGCTAAGCTATGCTATGCACTCAGAGAGATTTGCAAGAGTAGACCGTTCAGAGAAAGAGTTGGAAAAGCACTGATAGAGAGAAAAGGATCCGTGGGTCTATATGTACACATCTCAGGCCCAGGCCCAGGTAACGTGACGTGACGCAAATCAGGCAGGCACAGCACTTTCACCAGGCCAGGCATAGACATGGAAAGTAAGTACAGGACTGAACAAAGACATGGCAAGCATAAGGCTTATACTGTACTGTACTGTCTTCAACTTGTCCACTCCATAATTATCACATGAATATTTAATGCAAATGCCTGACGACCTGACTAAAATCTTAATCAAACGAAATCTTTCCTTGCCTTTAACCTCTAATCATTTATTAATCATTATTTTCGTTTTCGCACAGGCGGAGGCAGGCGGAAAACTGACAAAATAGCTAGAAAATTTAAACTTTCGGTAAAGAATTTAAAGAAAGTTAAAATTTTTGATAAAACTCAACGTGAGAACTTAAATTGGCGCTTTTAGAAGCTATGCTCTGGTATAAAATATTTAATACGAATTCTGTGTTCTATAGTTCATATATTTTAGTGACTGTGTTTGAAAACTCAAAAAGTGCCAACATAATTCAAAGTTGCGCCAGTCAGACCTCTGGTTTCATGTGCGAACCGTTTTATAAATAATTAATTGACTTCACTTTGGCGGATACGAACAACTATAGCTACAAGTCATTGCCGCCATTATCTTTCATCCGAATCTACACACTGCTAAAATTACAACTTAGCTTTCCTCCTGCATTGAATAACTTTGGGTTTTGATAATTACTTTGACATTTTGAAGTTTAAAACTCAAAAAATCTTGTAATACTATGAAATTTAGATAAGAAATTCACATTTCAAATATTAGCCTAGCCTAAAAATTTAATTTTCTTTCTACAAATTGCCATATAATTAATCCACCCGCACCTGTTTCTTTTCAAAAATCCCACAGATTTTTTATTCGGATAATATAGCTAAAATATTTTTTTATTGTTGAACATGATATTTCACTTTGAAGGAATAGAATTGCAAATTGCATACATTGCCAAAATCCGGCCTTAGGGAAAAACGGTAAAATATAAAATACCCGGGTGTTAGGCTAGGCTATGGATTGCATGCATTATTTATTCATAGGCATATTTTGATTTGTATTTTGTGAAAAGAGATGCTACATAGGGTGACAAGGAAGAAAAGTGTGAGTGTGACGCAAATAGTAGGAGGTAAGAAAAGAATGCAAGACAGATACAAGCATAAGGCAATAGAAGATGACAAAGAAATGCCATAAGTGAGATTTATTGTTGAGACGTTGAGACGAAATAAAAAGAAAATAAATTGGGGTGTTGGCGTTGGCCCTGGTTGTAAAATATAAAATACCCGGGTGTTAGGCTAGGCTATGGATTGCATGCATTATTTATTCATAGGCATATTTTGATTTGTATTTTGTGAAAAGAGATGCTACATAGGGTGACAAAGAAGAAAAGTGTGAGTGTGACGCAAATAGTAGGAGGTAAGAAAAGAATGCAGGACAGATACAAGCATGGAGCAATAGAAGATGACAAAGAAATGCCGTAAGTGAGATTTATTGTTGAGACGTTGAGACGAAATAAAAAGAAAATAAATTGGGGTGTTGGCGTTGGCTCTGGTCCGTCTGATGCACCCAAAAGCAAAGCAAAGCAAGGCCAGGTTAGGCCAGACCGCATTGAAATTCAAGCCTCAGCCTTATGCCTAGGCTTATAATGCCAGATGTCATGACAGATACAAGCATAAGGCAATAGAAGATGACAAAGAAATGCCATAAGTGAGATTTATTGTTGAGACGTTGAGACGAAATAAAAAGAAAATAAATTGGGGTGTTGGCGTTGGCCCTGGTCCGTCCGATGCACCCAAAAGCAAAGCAAAGCAAAGCAAGGCCAGGTTAGGCCAGACCGCATTGAAATTCAAGCCTCAGCCTTATGCCTAGGCTTTATAATGCCAGATGTCAAATTGACTGATTGAGGAAGCCAAGCCAAGCCAATGTGTGCAACGGGAAATTCCACTAATTACTATTTATTAGCTTAGAATTTCGTAGAAATATTACAAACTCACCCAAAGCGCTACCTTGTAAAAACTTTCCTTAATCTTACATTGCTCTAATACGAAAATGAATTAAGACATACACTTGGGACCAAGATTTCCACTAATTAATGAAATTTTCACTTGGTTACACAATTTCTCCCTTTTGCGAAGGAAATTTCCTCAATCTTAATCCTAATGACAAAATCTGCTGCTCAACAAGTGTATGACCCAGTTTTAATCATTATATGCAAAATCCGCACGAGCATTTCTGTTTATGTTGATGTTGTCTCAGAATTAATTATAAAATGTACAAAATACGATGAAAGATAAGACGACATGCGGTGCGCTTTGATTATTATTATTATTTGTATGTCTGGCTAAGGCATGGCAGACATAATGAGAATGTCATCCAAATTCTGACGAGTAGTCCAGTCAAAACAAAAACAAAGCAATGGGAATGACAAAATTAGATTAACTAATAACATAACTTAATTTATGCATGAGAGTCCAGGAAATTTGTTTGCATGCTGCATGCTACGAATTAATTGGTATGCATTTGAATTTAAATGAATTTTCATGAATTAAATTTGTCCTGTGTATCCAAATGGAAATGCAAAGTCCAAAATATTTTGGTTGGCTTCTTCGCGCATACGAATGACAATGGAATGCTACGAATATTAAATTTATAGTCTTATTTTAGATTGAAATTTGATTTGGAATAAGAGGATAGAAAATTATCCATTCGAGTTGCATCAAAGCCCAGGTGAAAATTTGGTTTCTCACTCTCTTCCTCTGAATTTTTCTGTTTGATCTTGAACCATAATCAAATTACAGGACAGGGCAGCAGCGCACACAAAAGACAAAATTCAAATATTGGATTTACATAACTTCAAAGGTCAAAGGGCAAGGCAGGCAAAGTGCTTTTCAAAGGGACAGGGCAAATATGAAAAGGAAATTTTAGAAGTGCAAAATGCAAAATGCATTGTCTGCTCGAAATCTATAAATTCTATATATAAAAATATGTCCAGTCCAGTCACTCCCACGCTTGTACCTTAATCATGCTAATCTTCAAAATTATGCGACCAAGAATAAATTCACATCTCATTAGAATGTTCAGGTTGTAGGATTTATTTTTAAAAAATGTGTTTTAAAAAATGTGGAAATATAAAAATGACGCAATCCGGGGTGAATAGGACGAGTAATGATCAATTCATTTCCCATTGTGCTTGTGCATGTGAATCCTACTTTGTATCCCAAAGGCAATGGCAAAGAAAAAATGAGGTGGGCTGACGACATTACGTAAAAATCGTAAAAAATATGTCAATATTCGCGCACACTTGACTTGGCGTGCTATATGCTATGAATATATTTTCCCAGAGGACTAAATTGAGGAACAATAAAAATATGAATGAGGAGGATTGGGTAAATTTACATAAGAAGCTGCCGCTGCCGCCAACGTACTCGAGAATATCAATTTGGGAGGAACCGAGCTACAAATATTCCCATATCATATTTCTGTCGTAGCATTATGTAATGTAAAATGTATAGTAAGGTGTTTTTGTCTCTGCTGCTATATAATCAATACAACTTCAATTTATCTTTGTCTGGTCTTCATTTTTGTATGCAAGGGGCGAAATACATTGAAAAAAATGAAAAATAGCCAACCCACGTGTCAATATGGATATTTAAGAAGGCTGCTAAAAACTTGGCCAGACTTATGGATTCAAATTTTTTTTCTCTATTTTTGTTGTTTTGTTTTTGTGTATTTCAGCTCACCTGGGCGTAGATTTGATTTGCGTCATTGTGAATCTCTTTGACCAATCACAGAGTTTTGACAATTAAATTCAACACTAGCAAATATTTTCTTTTGCATTTTGCCTACTTGCGTCGTCAAAGCTAGGATCATTTACACGTGTCCGTGTACGTATTGTATCGTATCAGGTCAACAGGGTCATTAAAATTATTGTCGTATTGTGTTGTACAGTCATCCTGTTCGTCACCTTTTCCTTGTTTTTCCTAAAATTTTGACTAGATTTTGCTTTTCGCTTGATTAAATTGAGCGATTAAATTTTCCTTGGGCTAATCACATAGCACTAGCTTAGTTGACTCATTAGATTTGAATTGCTCTGCTTAGATATCGTTCTACTTAAATCCAGTTCAATCTGGTTTTTATTTACCCTGGAACTGAGAATCTGTAAA
>WJEZ01002268.1:0-14043 GCA_009869925.1 Thalassaphorura encarpata | reverse complement strand
GAAACTTTTATATAGGAAATTCTTTCTCTTTGATCATCCTGAGTTTAATAACATGGCAAAGTTTAATTCAACTTTTTTCCGAGTTGGAAAGGATAGTGAAATTTCCGCTTTACTTTCCGATCTAGTTGAACAATGGGATTTTTGTGATAATGAAGTTTCAGACGGAATTTACTTCCTATTTGAAATAACGCAATGAACTTACGCCTTTTATTGAAAACGCATTTTAAATACCGAAGGAAAACCCGAATTTAGTGTTGCTTTGCTCAGTATTTTTGCCAATTTTGAATTGTATTTTTCTAAAGCAGAGCAGAGGATAGAGGAAAGGATATACGTAGACTGAAACTAAATACAGTTTTATCTTTGACACATTTTATTTTGCCAACAAAAGGGACAAAATCCTTGTGTAGAGTCAGCATTAGATGAACGTTTTGTTCAATCTAAGCCTTCGCCACATTTTGTGGACATTGACAGGCACTTATTCCATGTTGTTCTTCTTTTACCCTTACTACTCTCTGAGTCCTGTTGAAATAACAAAGGAAAAAAGTTCTTTGATGGCGTCATTCCTTTCTGCTGCAGTAGAAAAACCCCAACGAACGAAAAGAAACGAAAGAAACCTTTCGACGAGAAAGATTGGATCATATTACTACTATACCTTCAAATTCGTATTCGTTTGTATATAGGAAAAACGTTTTTGAAGTTTTGAATTGATTTTTTTTTATCCATATTTTTTTCTTGGAAATTTAATATCAATTTGATGCTCGTAAATATAAAAATATTTTTATATTTCTGGTCTAAACGCAAATAGTATGATTTTTTTTACCTATTTTTTAAACGGTATAAATATTTTTCTCGACAGTATTGTGTGGGATGATGATGACTGCCTGTGATGTTGCTGCAATTGCTAAACCTTGGGAAATTCAGCATAAAATTGCCAAATTAGTTGCAGATGAATTCTTTGATCAAGGGGATTTGGAAAAAGAACAGCTAAATCAACAACCTGTGGTAATTGGAGACTTCTATAAAGTTTTCCTATAAATAAATTTGTTTTTGTTTTTGTTTACCTTTTTGCACAAATTGGCAGTAATGAAATTACAAAATTGCATGTTGTTTGTTCTTTCTCAACATAGGCAATGATGGATCGTGAGAAAAAGGATGAATTGCCCAAAATGCAGCTCAGTTTTATTGATGTGATTTGTCTTCCATTGTACAAAGTAAGTTATTAAGTAAATTAAAGACTTGATTTTCAAATTTGTACAATTATTTGTATATTTAGAGATCATAGTAAAAATATTTACCAAATATAATTTGCAACGTCTCTGTTATTTACCGTCCATGCCATTAGTATCATGATTTGATAATTTTCCAAGAATACTGGAAGATCTTAAGAAATTTGCTAAAATAGATTAAACTAAACATTGATTAATTTTATTTTTAGCTACTGAGTGAGACTTTTCCTTGGCTGAAACCCTTGTACAATGGATGCCTTGCAAATCGGCAGCATTGGTTAGACCTGGCTGAAAAAGTGGACATGGGACTAACTTGGATTGATCATGATGTGATAGAAAAACCTGTAGAAGAATTTACTCGTAAGAATTTAAAAAAATTTATATATTGATTTCTTTGTTTATGTTCTTATTTTTCTATTTTTCTAATTATCTATTAATTAGTCCAATCCAATGCAGATGACTCTGAGCTAAGGGACATCAATTTTGTAGTGACAACGCTAAATTGTGGAACAAGTTCTGTGGATGGGGACAGCAAAGGTGACTCGGATCAAAGTCGACGTTCCCGCTCAAAATGGCGACTTCGTAAATTATTCCGTGAGAGCAGTCAAATCCATAAATCTACGTCGTCTCAACTCTCCAAAACATCTGCGGATACGCCAACTGCAAAACCTGATGAAAGTGGTCCTGGACCTCCGAGTTTTCAAACGTTTAAATTCCAACAATTCAAATCCTAATGCAAAAATGGACCATCATAATTCTCCTCGCCCAGCAGCCATGGTTGGCTCTACTCACTCATCCTCTAATAAACAAAATTGTGTGATCTCCTAACCTCAATCCTTGAACCCAGTGTTATACGTACTACTACGTTATATGGTTAGGCTTGAAGAAAGAAAAAGAATTAAAAAGGAATCTAGGACTATATTTATGTTTTGGACTGGAATTGTTAACTAATGTTAAATGTCAATACTACATATATATTCCCACAAAAATAAATGCAATGCGTGTGATGATGGTGCTGGTCGGCAACTTACTACTTAAATAAAACAAAGTGATTTTGTCAAAAATGGCGTTCGGCAAGTGTTTTATGTATCCTCCTATGGTATCCCACTACTAATATTGTAACAAATAAATATATACGTATAAAAGTAACCAACTACCTCTTTACCTTGTAACCCCAAGAATTTATTTTACAAGTCCGTAGAACCAAGTTAAATATAAAATCTGCTCTGCTCATCACTGTACTAGGTTGAGCTACTACGTCACAAAATTAAAAATGTAGATTTAGTTTATATTTCGGCCTCTTAAAATTACAATGGATACTTTTCGGCCCTGAATAAAAAAATGATATTTTCATTTAGGTAAATTTTGGACGGATGTCTTTGTGACTAAAATTAATGTTGATAAGAATTACTGATCCGGTGAGCAAGGCATTTCAAACAACAAGCTGCTGAAGTATAAGGGTAAAGTAAAATATGTGTATTCTTATGGATACAGTGAAAAATGAAACTGTTACTGATTCTACCTATTGGTTTCTAAATTATAAAATTGAATAAGCAAAACATTGTCAACAAATTTTTGAAACTCATGTTGAAGGGGAAATGTATACTCATGAGCTGAAAATAAATACTTATTAAATCATGCATTTTTTTTTACTGAAATTGAGCTCTCGATATTCTTAATCCACTGATGTTCTTAACGTTAAAAATTATTTCCATACGTGCTTCGATTTCTATGACCATTAGCTAATAGTCATTTCCTTAGGCCAAGACTGAAAAATAAAGTTTACGATATTAAATTTTTAGTTCCCTTTCATTATAAGGTTGCTTTTATTAAGCAAGACCAAAATAAGACCAGACTGCTCGTAATTTCTAACAATTAATTCCATTTTGCATGAAATGAGCTAAAGTCATAAATTATTGAGCTAGCCTTGGCTTTAATTGTACAACTGAAAAATCAAGGTGACAGTGTTACCAAATAAAACACGTGCAGATATTCATGGAATCATGACTAATTCAAATGTTGAGTTTTTTTACCTCATTGAGTCTGTCAATTTACGAGAGCTCATTTAATATTTAGCCGTTCCGTCCATTTCCATAAGAAAAGAAATTCTGGTGACTTAACTTGAAAAGATCACTCTCCACTCCACCAGGTATCAAATTGACAGCTGTTCAAATATTATGCAACCCAAATCCCCTGTCTGCTAGATAATCAATCCGTGACGTTTGTCTTGAATTCGTGTATTTTAAATTATGGGATGCTAAGCCTATAAATCAGAATGAAGAGCAAAGTTCAATAATTACTTTTTGGTTAATTCCGTAGGGTGAAAAGATCAGTTTTAATTTAAAAAGTCGCATATTGGTTGTTAAAATGTTCAAATTCCTTCAGTTTTTTACCCTAGCCCTTATAGGTGTGAATTAATTTATTATAAAATTGTACAGATTTTTATCTTTATCCGTATCATTTCATTCAGGGAATGGAGCCAATGGAAATTTGATCCATCCCAAAATTGTTGGAGGAATGAATGCAAACCAAGGGGACGTTCCTTGGCAAGTTTCTTTACAATTTGTTTGGACAAATCCAGTTTCCGATTATCGCTATTCCTCCCGGGGTCATTTTTGTGGTGGATCGATTGTTGACGCAACTCACATCGTCACAGCTGCTCACTGTATAAAATATAATTTTGACAGACTAGTCGTTGTGGCTGGGGCAAATAACATTAGGAACAAGGATGAGGCTTCACAACAATACGTTGGAATCAAACGAACAGTCCCACATCCAAGATACAACAAGTAAAGCAACGCAATTACATACATTGAGAATCCACTTATTAAAAATATATATAAAATCCAGAGTGACGATTGAAAATGACATTGCGGTGATTGTCCTTGCCCAACCATTGAATTTTACAACGGAAGTTCAGCCTCTCCGATTAGCACCCAAAGGTCACGTCCCAACTGGACGATGTTTGGCATCGGGATGGGGAACTGATATAAATAATTATCAACGTGTTCCTTCTATCCTACAAAAAATTGAGCTAAATGTCATGGCTCGTGTTCCATGCAGAAATAAATTAACAGGACTAAGGGCATCCATGGTTTGTGCTGGTGGAGTCGCTGAAAAAGGAACTTGTACTGTAAGGATCAATTTCAAAATCAAAAAAATTATATTAAAATTGATGACACAAATGAATAAAATCAAGGGTGACTCTGGTGGACCACTAACATGTTTTGACCTTGCGGACGGCCTTCCGTACCTTGCTGGGGCCGTGTCTTGGGGAAAAAGCGGAAACTGTGGACAAAGGGGTTATCCAACTGTATTTGCAAATATTGCATACCTTCGCCCATTTCTGGATGCAGAAATTGCAAAGCCATAAGAAATATGCCACGACAAAATTTGGTTCTAATAATCCTTCCATGTAAAGTAATTAATTTCACCAAGTATTAAAATTGTAAGGAAGGATCAAAATAAAAATGAACCAATTGGTTGTTTACTCGTTTAATTATTAATTTGTTGGATGGAGTACTTAACTTAAGTAGGACAGGATGAATAAAGATTTGTGCAGTGGGAGCATTCCTCGTATGCAAATGTTGCAAAATGTCAAAAGATGCACATTTTTGTAATGGGTTTGTAATGTGAAGGTAAAATCTTTATAGTTGTTGTTCTATTCCTTTCTATCGTTGCAAATGCAAGGACGATTTGATTCATACCTGATCACAAGAGCAGAGTTTAAATTATAAATTATTAAAAATTTGCTGTAATGAAGAATTTCACCAAATAAAATAAAAGCTTTCGAACTAATCAAAATTGTGTTGTGTTATGCAAAAAAGGAAAAGCATGGGCTCACCTGGAATCCAAAATCTTCTCTCAATCTTTGCCATTTTCTTAACATTACAAATTATTTTCGCCACAGTACAAGTTTCTGGAAATGAAGGTAAGAAATATTTTCCTGTACAAATGCACCTGTTTATATAAACAAAATTTAAATTGTCTAGATTCTGAAGAATTAAGTCTATGGGATTTCAACAATGATTTCAAATCATTACGAATGCCAATTATTTATCAACGTCGTTACAAAAAGGACAGTGAGTCAGATCACGATCACGATTCCTATGATCATCACCACCATGAAAATTCCCAACATAAAGCGGGTAACAGACAACAACAGAAATTTGCCGATTTGACACAGTAGGAGAACCATTAAACTTTTTTCAGATTGCGGATTTACATGTTACGATGATTCAATTTGCATTACATCAGCAAAAGTTTGTGATAATAGGATAGATTGTCCAGATGGTTCAGATGAGGGTTTAAATTCAGCCGAAGGTACGTAGATTCATTCTCATAATAATTTCTATTCTAATTCACCCAATTCTTTAGGCGTTTGCTCATGTAAGGACAAAGTTGGGTTAAAAAAACATTGTGATGGAATATTGGATTGTCCGAATGGTAAAATACTGCAGAACAATTTTATGAATAATATTTAACTTTTTATTCTTAATTTTTCACAGGTGATGATGAAGAAGGATGTGGTGCGTAGGAAATAAGGATATTTTACTATTAAAATGCAAAATAATTTTTAAATCATCTAAATAGATTGTTCTTCCATGGAATTTAATTGTGAGGATGGTTTTGGTGAAAGAAAACAGAGATGTATACCCTTGTCCAAAAAATGCGATGGAGTATTTGATTGTGATAATCACAAGGATGAACAAAATTGTTATCGACTTCATACATTTGATAGTGTAAGGAATTATTTTCTAACTTATTCATTGTAAATATAAATTACTAAATTTATTTACTTTGATTCAGATGCGAGGTGTTCAATCTGAAGGAATGTTACAGAAAAATATTGGAAACATATGGTACACGATATGCAAAGATGCTTCCAACTCAGACTTTTTGATCAGACGTTATGCAGGAAAAGCATGTCAAGAAATTGTAGGAGATGTAGATTATGAGTGAGTTTCATTTTTTGAGATTTAAAATAATTTAATTTTGTTAAACTTGTCGCTATATTTTCTAAACTAGGCCAAAGGTCTCGGAGCCAAGATGGAATAATGACCATAATGAAAAAAATGATGACAGATTTGCTACCATGGGAGACACAGAAGCAAAATTTTCAATTCGTGCAGATATTTGTCCAACTGGAAAAATTTTTCATGTAAAAAAACTGTAAATACTAATTAATTAATTTTTAACATAATTATCATGGTCAGATAACATGCCCCGAGCCCGGGTGCGGATGGCCCGCTAGTAAGCACGACAAAAATCCTCGTCACAGGGCTCGAGGTCGAGACATAAGAAATGGTAATAGATTTATCTATAAAAATTTCCCCTGTTATCCTTAAATTTTAACAATGAACCTATTAGCCGAATTAATTTACTAGTAATTTTAAAATCCCACTAATTTCCCCATGGTTCAGCTGATTTTGACAGTGATCAAGACTTTAATGGTTTGACTGCAAAAATTGTCGGAGGAATTGATAGCAAAAGTGGAGATTGGCCGTTCATTGTTGGGATTTATCGCAATGGGACATTTCACTGTGGAGGTCAACTTATTCACAAACAATGGGTCCTGACTGCAGCTCATTGTTTTCATACGTTAGTTAATTTAAGAAATAGTATACTAAATAAGTGACCAGCAATTTTATTTGCATTGCCCAGGTTTGAAAAATATGTGTATGAAGTCCAAGCTGGAATGCTCCGTAGATTCTCTTGGTCTCCTTATGAACAAACGCGTCAAGTGGCCAAAGTTTATGTTCATGAGCGCTACGACTCCAAAATCTTTTTGAATGACATTACACTCCTCAAATTAGATGCTCCGTTCTTTTTGAGCAAATTTGTAACGACGGCTTGTTTGTCTCCACCGGACAAATCCTTAGATCCAAAACCTGGGCAAATGTGTAGTGTGATTGGTTGGGGCGATTTGGCTGAATCATCAAAAGGACGTAAGACTAAAATTTATTAATTCTTTCAAGTCCAAAGTTTTATTTGTACGTGTTCTTAATAGCTGACCATATGCAACAAGTTGAGCTCCCGGTTCTTGCTAAATGTCAAGAAACTTTTACAAAGGATTCTGTTCAAATTTGTGCCGGTTTTACTGCAGGAGGAAAAGACGCGTGTCAAGGGGACAGTGGTGGTCCTTTCATTTGTCTGTAAGTTTTGAAAATATTTAGCAATGGTTTGAGAAATTATTCTGAAAACACAATAATTTTTACACAGTGATGACTCTGGTCGACCAATTTTGACTGGTTTAGTAAGTTTTGGACGTGGATGTGCTCGTCCAAGACAAGCTGGAGTTTATACAAGGATATCAGCATATAACGAGTGGATTGATTCTGTTGTGTCTGGAGGTAAAAATTTTAACAGAGTGTTCGTCAAATTCTTAAAATTATTATATTTTAGAAAATAACATCGTGAAGAAACCAAGTACACCTTTCCATTGCAACTCATTAGCAAAATGTCAAAAGACAGGAGGAGAATGTTTGTATCCAAAATTAATTTGTGATAAAAAGGTGGATTGTTTAGGAGGAGAGGATGAAGGTTTAATTAAATAATTAATTTAATTTGTCTGTGAATTTATTATTTAATAAGTCCTTTGATTTTGGAACAGCTAAATGTGAATATGATGGTTTATTTGAGGAAAATTTCAAAGTGGATGAGAGAGCTTATTCTGACGTTGAGCAAGCGATCCATGAGTCAAGTGAACATGTCCATGACTATGGATCAAGTAAATTGTGTGGGCCCACAGAATACCAATGCACAATGTAAGCTAAAGCCAATATCATTTGGATCAAATATTCTGTATTTTTATATATCCTATATTTTGTGCTCATCAGAAGTAAAAGTTGTATCCCGGATACTCTACGCTGTAACGGCCGGTTTGATTGTACAGATGAAACTGACGAAAGAGGTTTAAAATTCTAAATTCATTAAAATTCCTATTTAGCCTTGTTATAATTTTTTTTTAAATTATAGGATGTGAATGTAACAAAATCATACAAAATGTGTACCCAAATCAAACGTGCAACAATGTATGGGATTGTCTTGATGGTGGAGACGAGGGTAAAAATATGAATCACTTTTAATTTTAGTCACAAACTAATATTGTCTGTTTTCAGAGGATTGCGGAAGTTGCAAAGGAAGAAAAGGTGCAGTCAAATGTCCATTTTCAGATACTTGTGTTTTAGCTAGGAGATGGTGCGATGGAATGAAACATTGTCCACAAGGGGAAGATGAAATTGATTGCAGTAAGGTCATTTTTTTGTATTTTAAAATTTTAAAACAAATTATGCAGTTCATTGCATTCTTATTTTGACCAGTGCGAATAGTCCGAAGTCCAGAAAGTATTATATCCGAAGGATTCCTCAGTGACAAATTGTCCAGAGGACTACAAAATGGCTATGTCGTGGTCCGAAATTCCAGGACAAGTTGGGGGAAAGCATGCGAGGAAGATTTGGGGGACACTATGGACGAAGTCGTTTGTCCTTATCTTGGCTACAGACTAAAAGGTGACACTACACCTGCATGGAGTCGGAGTGTAAGAACTGCCAAATTTTTCTTGCCAAGGGAATTACCCGTTGGGAGAGCAAACGAGGATGTGGATGATTCAACTGATCAAGTTCCAAAGTAAGACTTATAATAAGTTCATAAATATAAATAAATAACACATATAAAATATTTTTGCGTCCCAGAAAATGTACTCAGGTCAAAGTTACATGTGGAGAAGCACTTTGCGGAGAGCGATCGTTTGTATTCTTATTCACATTGGAGTCCTGGAGCCGAACAAGTCGGAGCTCAACCTTGGTTTGTCCTTGTGGCAGCGGAAGGAAGTCCAGTTTGTCCAGCGACATTAGTTCATAAAAACTGGGCCATTTCACCAACTGCTTGTATAGTAAATCATATCAGGTAATATCACAAAAATTAAAATGCCAAAAGTGTTTCTATTCCATGAGTAAACTCTTTAGATCACTTACCCATGAATATTGTAACTGTGATTTCGGGCTATACGGAAAAAACACCAATAATTGCAAGTCCATTGGAACAAATTAAACGTGTAAATGGGATGGAACGCCTGAGTTCTGGATTCTCTTTGCTGCATTTGGACAGTCCAATCATGAGTGATCATTTCGCAGCACCAATTTGTACTAAAATTGGGTAAGGATAAAATATAAAATAACATACCGCAAAAACATCAAAATCCAAACTCATATGCTTTAATTTGTTTCTCAGCGAGGACATGGGTCCTGAAGAATTGTCCCAAGCAGAATGTGTTCGAATATCCTACGATTTTGAGAAATTCTCAATTTTAGAACAAAAAATTGAAATTAACTCTGTCAACAGTGAAAAGGGAGATCATTTTTCAGTCAAAATCGACAAAGCTCAGTGCCAGGTTAAATATTTTTAAAACTAACGCCGTACGGTCAATTCGTAATAATTTTTTTATAATTTTTCCATAGAATCAACAATCACCTGTGCACCCTGACAGTTTCGTGTACTGCAGAATGGACGGAGATGTGTATTTTTACATGGGGAGTCCAGAATTAACTAATTCGACTTTATGTGAAGAAACTGGTGCTGTACCCCTTGTAAATCCTTTTTATGGACCAAATGAAAAATCAACTGAAGAGATTCTGACAAGTCCACCGTCTTCAACATTCAAACCACCACCTTGTCTCGGCGTTCGTTGTTCCATTGGAAATTGTGTAGAAAAAGCCAAAGTATGCGACGGGGTTTACCAGTGCTCTGATTTTCAGGATGAAAGAAGATGTCAGTCGTCACTATCTTGGCATTAAATGTAAATTACCATCATAAATCAGCCCAGTGCCAGCCTAGTAACTGAATTTAGATTTTCGTTTTTAATTTTATCTAGCAAGTGGAGATCTAGATTTGGATGAACCTTCTGATTTTAATCACATGAGCAACGATACAGATTATAACGTTCCTGTTTGTCCAGTCGGGCATTTCCGATGCTTGACGACTGGGAATTGTGTCCCTATTAGTTGTATTTTGTGATATGGAAAATGATTGTGGTCCAGATGATTTTTCAGATGAACCAATTGATCCAACCCAATGTTCTTGTCGCCATTATTTAGAATTGGCAGCTCCAGAAAGAGTCTGTGACTCAGAAATTCATTGTCCAGATCGTGGAGATGAGATTGGATGCTTATGCACGGACGGGTCTTTCCATTGCGAGGCTATTGCGTAAATTCAATACAGATACAAAATTTCAATTTTATTTGCTGTAAATCTACTTTTGACAGTAATGAGTGCGTTGACCAGTCCCTCGTTTGTGATGGGGTAAATGATTGCAAAAAAGGACAAGATGAACAAGAATGCATAACATTATCAAAGATATCTTAACAAATTGGACCCAGAAAGCTTGTAAGAATGAAATTGTGACTTTTCCTATTCAGAAATAAAAGTTTCTAAAATTACAGGCTTCCGAACATGGGAGAGGGTTATGTCCTTGTCAGAATCAAAGGGATTTGGCATCCGTACTGCACAGATGAATGGTCAAAGGACATGGGCACAAAAATCTGTAATTACTTGGGCTACACGAATTTGGATAGTTTAGAACTCCAGACGTTGAGCGAATTGCATGAGGAGGTTCAACCTGGAGATTCATCATCAGATAGCCAATTCAATTTATTGGTCGGAGTCAAGGAAAGTGCATCAGCATCGGGATCTGAGGATTCATTCAGAACCGTAGATTTGAGAAAATTGACCGGAGATGAACCATGGGCAAATTGTCAACTTGGATATCTCAAATGTTCAAAAAATTAGGCACAGTCATCCGAATCCTTGTTATAACTTAATTAGTAGTTTATGAATAAGCCTAGTTCCATAAAATATGCAAAGTTTTAATTTTTAGCATGATTACTGGAATAAAATTACAGAATGATAATGAACAACTGACAGACATGTGCAAAACACGTCTAATTTTTCATCATTTGTCTAATTAGTATTACAAATTAGTATTAAAAATGGTGATAATTTGAAAGTAGACTAGATTTTGATCTGCATTTCTGGTTTTATGATTAATTCCCAAGGTAAACCGGTCATCTAAAATTCCAATTAAGGAAATCTGAATGTTATTCTAGTTCTTGACCTTGGCCGTGCTATTTATTACTATTACGATCCAGAAATTCCTATAAAATGTAAGAAAAATAGTTGAAATGAATGATCATGAACTTTATAGTATGTGTTGGGGTTGCCTGACCCAAAATGAGTCAATAAAAGCTACTACTAGGAGAGAGAAAAATGGTTGTCTTGACTCATTTTGGCCTGACCGACGTTTATTTATTTTCCCATGCATGCCAATGCCCATGCCTATTTTATTTGCCCATGCCATTTGCCCTAGTCCACCTTTTCTGATGCTTGAGACTAGGAGCGGGAGTCTTGTCTCATTATTTTCTGTGTGTAAACCAAATCAAGACAAGACATTTTCATTCTACTCAATTTTGTTTATTAAAATAATCAATTAATTAGTTTTAATCATGTGGAATAAACGCCCACCTCCATTGCCAACGACTCCGTCCCCAATTACACTCAGCAAAGTTCAACGCTCAGATTCTGTGACTTCGTTATTCATTGAAGAAATCCTCACACCTCCTGGACGTGTTAAAAGTAAGTAATGCAATTAATTAATTAATTAAAAATAACTGTATTTATTTTTAATTTGCAGAGAGCCCAATCAAAATAAGCGTGCCAGTTCCAGGACGTGGATTTCGTACAAAAACTTGGAAGCCAGAGCCAGATCCAGAGAAAATTGAATCAGTAGAGATAGGGCCAGGGCCAGCACCGCCAGCACCGAGGATTGGCTCACGGATTGAAAATCGAGTCCGACATGGACTAAATCAACGTCGAAATTATCGACCCCCGGAACAACAACCTTGGTGGATGATTTGGGCCTGTTATGGAATCATTGTTTTTCTCATCGTGTGTTTTCTGGTTCTAGTTGCCGCGATGGCCATGACTGCTTGTAAGAATAATCAGAATTATATTGTTTCATTTCAATTGTATCAAGTCATTTTTTATTTTTGCCTAGCATCCAAAAACAAGTCACATCAAGATGACTCTGGGGATAAAGCTCGTTCAGATCTGTTTATTCAGGCGGATGGGAATTTGTATGAACATTCTGTAAATTTACATGAAGTTCATGATCGCCACACTCACAGTGCACATATTGCTGAGACCCCAATGCAGAACCAAAGTCATGATCAAGGCCAAGATCAAGACGCAATCAGGATCAATAAAACTATGAAAATAGGTAAATTCTATCCACAATGATTGATAATTTAATTAATGAATTTGACTATTGACCTAATTGAAATATTTTCATTTGCAATGAATGAGTAGACTGCAAAGATCACAATTGTACGTTGTGTCGGGACTTTTTGGAACAGACTGACCCTGAAAAGATCTGCGATGCAAAAGGAAAAATTGACTGTGAAGATCGTAGTGATGAAATTGGTTGCCCATGTCGTCCAGATTCAGTCCGATGTCACTTGTGAGTTCAAATTGGTTTTATTACAGAATATAAGTTAGATAACGTTAATTTATTTTGATTTTGCAGAGGCTCTATTGAAGGTGAATGTATTAACCCTGCCTTGGCTTGTGATGGGGTCAAGGATTGCCAGAACGGTGAAGACGAGAGGGAATGCATCGCCCTGTCCAAAAATATCACAGTTGTGAATTCTACTACAACCAATTTCTTGATGTATGACCTTTACATTTTTTAATTAACACATCTTGCAGTAAGAAATTTCTAAGATCCTTTGATTTATTTAATTTTAGCAAACCGGACGCAGTAGAAGGTTATGTCATATTTATCCGTAAAGGAGTTTGGCATTCCTACTGCACCAATGACTGGAATTTGGAATTGGGACGAAAGCTTTGCGAATACTTTGGCTATGGTCACCTGAACGAGTTGAGAACTTTTGACCCCTCTCAAGATTCCTGACATTCAACTCAAGCCAAAAGCTCAAGGAGTAGTCATTTCTAACAATATTATAAATTCAAATCCTGATGAAGAAAAATCAATCAACCCACAAGTGTTAAAGCCTGACAAGGACAAAGCACCAGTTCCTCCAACGTGTCACGTTGCTTATTTAGTTTGTACCCTTAAACCCTTGCTAAATTACTCAAATTCAATTACCTTCCTAGTGAATTAGTTAAGAAATAGAAAATTGTTAAAGTATTTTGTACACATTGAATCCACAATTGTGAAGAGAGTAGAAGCCAACGTGGAAGCCTCGTAAAGGAAATAAATTGTGAGGAATTCTTCTGATCATAGCGAGGGCAAGTCTGTCGTGTTGAATAATTACATTCAGATTAAAGGAATCCAGACTCAGAAGTTTCTGGAAGGTTAGGTTCAGTTGGGGTCAATTACTAGGTGGATATTTTTTTCTAAGCTGAACAAGACCAGTAATAATATTTGACTAGAATTCCTGGAGAGTTCATTAGTCTTTGGCCTTTGGCTGGGTCGTCCAAGGGTATAAAAGACGAGGAAAAATCAGGATTCTGTCCATTCCCTCACTTCTACGATTGCCAAGCACACCACAACTAACTAAACTTATTTTTTTACCTTTTGCTTTTATTCATTTCTCTGGGTTTTGAACCAGTTTAAATTTCTTGACTCACAATTCTCAAAATGAATTCCTTCTTAATGGTAAGACCGTTTAAGTTTTTCAATTTTTAGTTCCACATTACCCCGTACATTTCAAAATCTTATTTTTCAATTACAATACAGAATAGGAAACAAGCCTAACTCAACCTAAATTTTATTTTTCATATTTTGTGCATTGCAGTTGTG
>WJEZ01002267.1:0-14045 GCA_009869925.1 Thalassaphorura encarpata | reverse complement strand
CCAAGAAAATAAGTCTTATCATGGACCATCCTCCGATTTCCGTAACTTGTCCGAGCTGTCCGAACTCCTGAGACTCCTTGTTGAGTCACAGGACGATCCATAACGTTGACCTTTGAAACAAATTCGAAAGAAATCTCAATATGGCTAAGTAGGAGCAGAGATATTAAATTTTATTTGAACAAACCAACCTGGGCATGAAGTGGTCCTTGTGAAAATCCTGACTGAGGTCGAGCTGTTGACATTCTCATAGCGGACCCTTGCCGCAAAGCTGATGAATTAGGCCTTGCAGCAGACTGAAGTCGCGATAGTTTGCTCATTGGACGCTGAGAGTCTAAGAAAGAATTATTCTCACCGCCGCGGCCGCCACTTCTGCTCTCGGGTCTCTAATTTCATAACAATACGGATAAGAAAATAAGCTAAATTGATTTCCATTAACAATTACCGCTGAATTCATGGCTGTACGAGGGGCAGCGCTACCCTCTACCATTCTTCTTCTTGATGAGGGTCTCGGCCCGACCAAAGGTTCCGTACCTCCATTTGGTTCCATGGAAATGGAACGCCCAGTTAAGGGTCTCTCACTCATAGCGCAATTTAATTAAAGAATGATTTATTACGTATAATCGTTATCATGCAAAAGATGACTTGTCGAAAAGACGATTTAACAAAAAATCACTAACAGGTGAGGACAGACTATCGATCCCACTCAAGTGTTGTGCTTTACCCCTCCTTAGCAACCCGATAGGATTAAGACCGGACAGGGAAAGTAAGCTATTGCTGAATTCCTGCAAGAATTGCAGACTGAGGAATTTTGAAACAATTCTGAAGACCACTGACAGCATGAGAGAGACACAAGGAAGTATTTCGTATTAAAAAATGAAATGAAGGCGTACAAATGTAAGTCGAATAAGGTCTTCCGCGTTCAAAAGTTATCGCGATTTTTCAAGAAGACACACAAATTTGAATATTTGGGGACTTGAGACGAACTTTTTCCTGAGATATTATTTGAAAGGAATCTGCTTGAAAAGACGGTTCTAATGAGGCATCACGATATGTGCAAGAATGGTTTTTAAGAAGCTCCAGCACTTTGAAATTGGACTTTTTGTGTCTCATGTCCCATACACGTAGCAATGCAAACTGCATTAAAGCCTTTGTTGACTCATGGTTGGTTTGTTGAAGCCACGCCGATTGAATTACACTAAAAAGAAGGAAATGAAAAAATCCTTGAAAAGGGAAAACTTCCGAAGTCGAACCCATAAAATTATGAAATCAGAATTGGTCACCGGGCACAATTGAAAACAAATTCGGAATTTAAGTGGGTTCCGACTTAGGACCTTTTCCCTTTTTAAGGATTTTTTATGGACAGAAGGAAGCGGATCTTGGACAAAGTTCTTTTTTCTTCCGTTCTCAAATGAACTCCACAATATAACTCAAGCACGATGAGAGAATATGTACTTTTGTGGAGGTTTTTTAAACATTTCAATGTTTTCACCATCGGACCCTCAAAGTAAAGAATAGCGGTCATTTACTCTGAGATCGGACCGACCAAATGAAACTTGGAACTTCATGTATAATTTTATGTTACCTAGGAAAGTTATGTTTTTCTGGAAATTTGGATAAACTGAAGTGCTCAGAGACAGACTAATTTACGAATTAAATCAACCATAAAAGGAGACCTTACGCTTAATTAATTTTAATTGCGGCAGTAAAAGTAAATATAATAATCCGAAATGTCTGTTATTTTCTCAAGACCGGGCTCGATGACGGCATATACGACGGCTGCTAGACAAGGACTTCCATCCACTTCTGATTGCCCACCGTCTGTATCCCCTGCGTCCTATGATATTAATACAGGAATACCCAAATGTTCAGGTTAATAGACAGAACCCCGTTAAGAGCCTACATGTCTAGATTAGATCTCAAACTTTATATTGTTATTTGCATAACATTCAGAAATCGTGGCTCCTTTCCACACATCTGAAGAGCTTGGCAAAATTAAGCCTAATGGATTCCCAGGACCGAATCACTACTACCCAAAGAAGAGGGATCGCATTGAAGTCGTAAGAATTCTAAACATCATTTGCAGAACGCTACAAACGCAGAATGACTCCAACGTGACATTAGTTACAGGCATACAATTACAAACCATAACTGCTATTATAAATACAATAATTGCAATTATACAATTAAGGCTGATGAGCAAATAGCTAGTAGTTATATAATTAACCCCATCCAGATAAAAATTACAAGAGGGGATACCACATATAATATCTTAATTACAAATTAATTGGCCTAATACGTTGGCAAAATTAAGCCTAATGGATTCCCAGGGCCAAATCACTACTACCCAAAGAAGAGGGATCGCATTGAAGTCGTAAGAATTCTAAACATCATTTTGCCGAACGGTACAAATGCAGAATGACTCCAACGTGACATTAGTTACAGACATAGAATTACAACCCATAACTGCTGCTATAAATACAATAATTGCAATTATACAATTAAGGCTGATGAGCAAATAGCTAGTAGTTATATAATTAACCCTATCCAGATAAAAATTACAAGAGGGGATACCACATATAATATCTTAATTACAAATTAATTGGCCTAATACGAAGACCGAGGAGTATGAGTAGCTAAACCGCAGAATAATAAATTAGTCCAGACGTAGTACTGATTTAATTAATAAGAAATAAAACTGAAAGTTTAATTGCTCAGGGCACACCAGGAATGTTGTGGGGAGATCGATTTCCACCAGAGAATCACTGCAGTGCTGGGCCAGGGCCAGCCTTTTAAACCCTTGGATCCCCTGACAAAGAAAGCAACAGAATTTTTTCATTACAATAACACGAAAAGGGTATTTCAGAAAATTTAATGAATGAAATGCTATCCTAAGGCCAAGTAAATTATGCGCATCTAATTTTGACACAAACACAGCCTCGTGTACTATTCGAGAAGTTCGTGAGTAATAATGTTCCAACCGTTTTCCACTCATTGGACATCAAAGATTTTATTCAAGGTGGAGATGGACGAATGTACCCGTGGTGGCGAATCAGAACGAGGACAGGACCTGGACCAAAGTACAACGTTGGTCAAGTACGCAAGCATTTTTAATAGGGTCTTTCAACAAGTACTGTTTAGCAAATATTCTTACACGGATCATATTTTCAGATATACACAAGTAAATCACATGGGCCGTATATAGTTAATTTTGGAAATATGGCTACAAGAAAGCCACTTTTTGAAGAACGACCTGGGTTTGGTCCAGCTGNGGATCATATTTTCAGATATACACAAGTAAATCACATGGGCCGTATATAGTTAATTTTGGAAATATGGCTACAAGAAAGCCACTTTTTGAAGAACGACCTGGGTTTGGTCCAGCTGACTTTAACACTCGCCTTCCCTTTAATGAATATGGTGGTGTATTTTTATCCAAGACGAAATATTACGATAAAAGTATGCCGAGACTCTTTGATGATATTGTGAAGAAAGCTGCTACAGAAGTTCGCCCTCACCCCCTCGAATATAAACCGAAAGGGTCATTTGACCAAATGAGTCCCAAGGCTGTTTCAGCTCCGTTCAAATCCAAAGTTCCAGTGAGTGGTTCAGTTTAGGATAAGCGAGGAGGTCAATTAGTCCATAATTCATTTTTTATTAGGTGCTTGGATTTCCGAAACGAGACCTTGGTCCTGGCCCTGCTGCACACTTTTTGAAAACAATGACAATAGACGATGTTTACCCACCCGTTTTCCCTTACAGTCGAACAGCCCCACCGGAGAAAGCTCCGTTTGACACCACTGCAGATCGTTTTTTTGATTTGGATGTTCACGAACAATCCAGTCGTCCAGCTCCCTGTGATTACACCGTGATGGGTTTCACGGATGAAATGAATTATAATTTAGTCAGACATGCAGCAGCAGTTAAAAATCCAAAATTAGGTTTCCTTACATCCGCTCCAGCACGCCCTTCCTCTGTGTTTGCAACGACAGAAACGCTGTCAGCAGTAAATCATGTGAGCGAACCATTTCCTGACCCCCCACGAAAATGGAGAAATGTTCGACCAAGAAATCCGCCAAATTATTCCTTATCATGGGGCAGGACCTCACCTGCCAGTAAATTCAATTTTTAATAACTTATTTTTCTGAAAATATTAATTTAATTTGTGGATTTGTAGGATTCGCCAGGGCCCATATATGATACTGCTCCAGCTGCAAAAGCAATCAAAGGACACACGTCTTGGTGGAACCCTCGAGAGTTTAATGGAACTGGGTTTGGCAATTCAGGGTGTGGAAGGAAAATAGAGTTGAGTAAAATCGACAAAGACAATCCTGGACCAATATACATGGCCCCGAGTTTCTTTCCTGGCCCTGGTGGTGGGGCTAATTTTACTGAAAAGAGATTTCAGACAGCTCCGAGTGTCGGGCCTGGCCCAAGGCATAAGGTGAACAAAAACAAAATATTTATCTAATTCGGTCAATTAAGAATCCTATTTATTGTATTTGTTAATAATAGGTCCATGAAAAATATGACAGCGTATGGAAAGCCACTCAGTTGGGGACTTACAATGTTTATCTTAAGGGAATTGGTGGATTGCATCCTAATAGTGGGGGGTATCACCCATATGGACCAATTGACGCTCTTGGAGATTGCGTTCAAGGCTTTAATAGAATTGACGACTATAAAAATGAGTTATTTTATTCTCATAACCTCGCTCATTGAAATCTAATCAGTTTAAGGACCAAAGACAAAACAGACTAAATCATAAACTATCCAATAAAAAATATAGGTTTTAATAAAAACAAATTAATAATTTACTTGTTAGTAATTGTACATTTTTAAAAGATTATTTCTTCTGTCTACCGCTCATTTTTATATGGCATAACAAAATATCCTTGACTCACTCGTACTACTAAAAAATAATCACTTTTCCGGCAGGCACAAATAATTAGCCTCCACTAATGTTCGCAAATCATTTCTGTCGTGACCTTTCCGGCACATGCGGTGAAACTTCGGCAACAACTGACCCACCCTCGCTCTGTCTTACCACAAGGTTCACCCTTTCTGGCACATTTCCACTGCTTGTCATGGGGTTTACCGAAACTTGACTAAAATATAAAAAAATACTAAGAAACCCATACTAAAACAAAGGTTGAGTTGAAGTGAAGTTTAAGTACCTCTCCAGGAAAAGGAAATGGAACTGCGTCAGCTGGCGATGTAGTCACCAAAACGGCTAGGATTGTAATGGCAAGTAAAAATGTCACGGTGGAGTTCATGGTTATCAACTGAAAAGAAGCATTAACGATAAGTCAAACAAATAGTGAATATGACAAAGTTCCTTCAATTATATTGCTAACACTTCTAATTTTAAATGAACGGCTCTAAAATTTAGATCAAGGTTAACTGAATTAACCTTGCGAACAAAACCCTCAGATTTAATTGAACTTGAAAAAAATCAGACAATCTCTCATTTCAAACGTTATCATACAGAGGAAGTAAAACTTGTTGAATAAATTTATTTTGAAAATATTCCTAGAAATGTTTAACAGATTAGTTTGGATTAATTTCGTACCTCTTTCTTTGTAACGAAATTACTGATTTATTCTGACTTTTACTTTGAAGTGATTGAGAAATTGAGATGAAATGGTCAGAGCAGGAGCAAGAAGGAAAGGCAAACTGAAACTGAAGTGTCGCATCACCAAGTTGTTCCATTTATAATAAAACTTAATGATGGAGTCAGCTGAGCACAAAATTATGCAGAGCTGTGGTCGTCCTGTGGTGTGGTGACTGACTTGGGGAGAAAACTTGACTTAGCAGCACTCATGGAATTAAATTACAATTTTTCCTGCAAAGTAAGCAATTCAATGTGTAGTCTAATGAGTCTAGGATATTCTTCTGTATTACTACAATATAAACATCTCATGTCAAGTCATGCAAAGCAAGGCAAGGTGCAATGTACAATGTATTGTAACAAAAACACCTCTTAATGATGTAATGAAAACTTGCGAGTGCGAGTGAAGTTCATTTTTGTTGCTCATTACGTGGAACCGCAACGTGACCATG
The DNA here is from genome assembly GCA_009869925.1 of Thalassaphorura encarpata. Taxonomy (NCBI): domain Eukaryota; kingdom Metazoa; phylum Arthropoda; class Collembola; order Poduromorpha; family Onychiuridae; genus Thalassaphorura; species Thalassaphorura encarpata. Next base: position 7,985 of record WJEZ01002267.1, on the reverse strand, counting down.
ACCATTAGCAGTGAACAATCTTTTACAACTACGGTAGAATAATTTAAATTGTTATGATCTCTTACGATATCATAATGATGACGCTCAATTTATTTGCAATTCAAAGTCTATAAGCTGAGTCAGACGAAAACAACAAAATGTAAATTCTGTAGTAAGGAAATCCTTTCTTAGAGTTGCTTCAATGACAATCGACATTATGATGACAATTTTATGTGATCTTGATTTTATTCATTAGAATTTAATCTGACCAAAGCCAGATCGGTATGTTTAGCTATCCTAATGATTGTGCTTTTGTGGTGACGTCTATTTTCTAATGAATGACTCATAAGGCAAGTGTAATTTATTCGTAACGCTTCTAGGATTTTTCCAAAACGTGATCTTCAATATTCGCTTACAGTAATTAATGACAAATTTTAGAGACCATGCGTTGCATAAATAATCCACTATTTTGTACTGTACTGTATCACTTTTACAATTAAGGTCATGGAAATTTTTAGACTGATTGCAGAACTCAATAATAGAAGCGGATATGAGTAAGTTGGTTAGCAATCGATTACACATTCTATTAATTCTCGTTATTGTAAAAAATGCAATCATATCGGTGATACAATTTGCGTAGACTGCAGAAAAATGCTCGATATATTTTGTGATGGTATAGGGATTACTTTAAGCTACTCAAGCAATTATCCGTCCAACAAGAATTTTAGCTTGAATTTTCACACATATTTAAGATACTTGACTTTCTAAATGGAAAAACCGGAATGTCAGATATATCGGCTTCTATCCGTCCTGAGACAAAGCGTTGAAAGGATGTAGTCTGAACAAAGATCTAGTTTTTTTGTATCTGTGTAGTGTCCGTCTGTCGTTCCGTGAGACGTTCTCTCCTATGTAAATGCTGAGTTCTCATGAAATCATTTAAATGTTAAAATGAGTCATTAATCATTTCTCCGGAGAATTTTTCCCGTTCACAATAACACTTTGAAGATTCTCACAAGAATTGCCTCAGTGGAAGTAAAACACTTTCCACAATTAAATTTCACCTTCCAGCACGCTAAAGTCAAAATGAGACTTGATTTATCAATCCGAGCTTGTCGAACGAGGAACGACAGAATATTAGCTAATGTACCAAAAACATTATTTTTTAATTCCATTAAGTTGTCTCCAATGCATGTTGCGCATTAAGCTGGTTACAAAAGTATCGTAAAAGCATAACCGTGGACAAATTTTAAAATTTATAATTAGGGTAGATTGGAAATATTTTGGGGAAAACATCAGAATTTGTTGTGCAATATGAATGCGAAAACACACGAGGTTTTCCACTCCGCGTTAGCCCATACGTTGAATCACGCCCTGGATTTTGCCCATGCCTTTTCTCCAATGAGAACTCAAGATAACATGAAACCTAATTAATAAATTTTGAAAAATGTATTTTTTGGATTTCTCTGCCAAATAATAGGAATGTAACTTGTTTGTCCATCTAATGTTGCCAAAATTATGTTGTATGAACATGAATTTATGTAGCCTAATTTCAATCCCAGTCATGTAGTTAGTACATCCAGTGGGAATTCAATGTAAAATAACAAAGCGTTCTGATTGTATGAAAAAATTGAAATATTACATTCACAGAAGAAAGTGCAGAAAACGTCTTGAATATACTGAAACATGATCCTATATTTTACTTATTCAATTACCATACATAACATTTTTGTACCGATTATCGCTATTCTGATTTTAACTAAATCCAACTCTACATCTCTAAACAGTGACAACTAAACAACTTACAATACAGCAAGATGGTCAAACTAATTAATATAAAAGTCAAAACCGTCATTACTCATTCAACACTCGATAACTACACATGGCAATGGCACGGAACGAATAATAATTTTTATAGATTGCTTATACCGACGAAGGAAATTATTAATCATTAAACTTACACAAACTGGAAAAGACTGTTTTCCGCACCAAGCCAAGAAACACTTTATTTACTACTGTAGCAATGGTCAACACTCAGATTAATTTATCAAAAACGAATTCAATTCCTTTTAGTCAGAAGTCATAAAACATGTTTAATTCTTTACATCCATACTACACTGCAACTCAACCATCAGTCAGAATAACATTAAACAAAACTTAAACAGAACAATATAATTTTCAAGTAGAGAAATTCTGAATTAATTTTTAACTCCAGGGCTCGCAGGAAATACAAACACAAGTCACAAGTGATGAGATGATCCGAAATTAGTAATCGTCAGAGTGTCCAGTTGCTCCAGAATCTCCACTGCGCTCACGACGAACACCTTTCAATTAGCATCATAGTCACTCAATTACGGAATTTTGCTCAAAATAGGTCACTTGAGTAAAGACACTCTCCTGTTTTGTTTTACACACAGACAACAACGTCAGCCAACAATACCATAAAAACTAGATAAAATAACCAAACTAAAGTATAACACATTATGTAACTCATGCTACCTCACTTTCGTCCGAAAGAAATTCCGAGTGTCCAGTTGCTCCAGAATCTCCACTGCGCTCACGACGAACACCTTTCAATTAGCATCAGAGTCACTCAATTACGGAATTTTGCTCAAAATAGGTCACTTGAGTAAAGTCACTCTCCTGTTTTGTTTTACACACAGACAACAACGTCAGCCAACAATACCATAAAAAACTAAATAAAATAACCAAACTAAAGTATAACACATTATGTAACTCATGCTACCTCACTTTCGTCCGAAAGAAAACAAATTAAGCAAAACACAGAATAGCCCCACAAAAGCTTTTGATTTAACTTAAATCGCACCAAAGCCGAATCAATTGTCAAATTATAATTAATTCATATAATAGAGCACACTCTTGCGCCCCATATGTTCGTGTTATACCCGTGAAGTGAAAAACATTCACAAAAAGAAACTCGAGCCCAAAAGCAAGGGAATCAAAACATGGACAATAATGGAGTAGCACAGTGCATAAAATTGAAAGTCGGCAAGTGAAAATTTTAAAATACGAAAAATACTTTACAAACAAAAATTCACCTTTATATTTACTTTGCAGCTAGCTGAGATATTCTGTGGTGTTAAAATAATGTTTTCTCTGGAGATCGATGGGTAGTCTGACATACTCTTTCACAACATAATACATTACGTTTACAGAAAATGTCATTTCTAGCATTTGAAACGGGAAAATAGAACCACATAAATAAAACTACAAAAATTACAAGATCCCAAAGTGCAAGCAAAACGAACACGTTCAACAACTGAGAATTAGCTCAAATAAAACAACTTTCCCCCTCATTTAATTTTCAACGTGTGTCTTACGGCGGCAGTTTTTCTTGTGTGATTCGGTCCTATTAGAAAAAAATAAATTTCTTAATGATCAAGTCTCAAATTCATGAAATTTATATTAAGTTTGTGAAATAAAAGTTACCAGTGTTGTTGTTGACATTGCGTGCTGCAGTACCTGAAAGATAATATAAAAGAATAATTGTACATTTTATGGTAAAACTTTGGTTTGCGTCATAATCATGGAAATATTCAATTCAATTTCAATACTCATGCAAGTTTACAATGCTTAATACGATTAACTTACGAAGTGTTCCAGCAGCAGTGGTATATGGCTTCTCTTTCACAGTTGAAGCACTAAAAAAGAGAAAGTATATTTTAATTTACCATATAAAAAACTTGGCCATCACAAAACAGAGTTTAAATGAAAAATAATATTTACCCATTGTTTCTTCTTATTCGCACTCATTTCACGAATGTAATGATCTTGGACTTCTCTGTGATACTCCTCGAATTTTTTCTTCGCTGCCTCAATGGTTTGGGTCAGGGTTGTAGTTACTTGGACATAAACATTTCGAGATGTAACAGCAGCATTGCAAGAGGATGAGACTGCATCTTCCGAAACTTTTGCTTTTTCACTCTGAGTCTAATAAACAAAGAACAAATTAAACCAATCCAGCTTAACCCTTTCAAGACTCAGAAGCCAAGGCAAACGTTTTAGCTCACCTTTTCCTCATCATCCGAATAAGCCGCTTCTCCAGTCAAATCATTTTCCCCAACTTCCTCAAAAAACGACTCAAATGAGATGTCTTCAAGTACAGCTCCTGCTCCAACAATGCTTTCTTGCTTCCCCAATGTCTGTTCGATAGATAATGACATTCTCATGTATAAAATAGATGCGGAAATGTTTAACAAGAAATTTAAATTAAAAGTAAGCAATTTAAATTCTATCAAAAATATCTGCCAACATTTTCAGCTCTAGAGTTAACATTGCTTAATTTAAACTTACGCTCATAGTAGCATTAGTTCCAGTTGTAGTGGACGAGCTCTGTCTGCCTGCAGTCGTAGGAGTGGAGCTTGATTTAAGAGTCAAAGCAACTTTTTTATGCTGAGTAGATAATCCGTTCGACGAGAGCCCACCACCTGGAGTGGATGATGTATTTCCAGCACTCATACGATTTTTCGTTCCGGCCGGTGCTGAACGCCGAGCTGTTGGTAAGCGTTTGGGAGTTGCACGATCCGATCCACGACTTTTCTTTGCTGGTACCCCATCCTCAGGTGAGGCTTGTCGTTTGGCTCCTCTAGGACCTTAAAAATGAAATACCCAAACATAAGTCAACTATAGACGACGATCTACATTACACTTTACACTTCTTACTTAAATTTTTGTTCACTTACTTTTAGATTTTGAAGATGATCCCTTCCCTCGGGACGGAAGTGTGTTAACAAGTTCAGGATTTTTTGCAATCTCCATAAATTTGTTCAATTCATCGTACGCATCATTCCATAATGCGGTCCTGCGTACTTTTAGCGTAGCGAGAGAAGTTTCGATTGGGTGAATATTTTTTGCGTCGATTAAAGCTCGCTCGTACCCCCCTCCAAAATACCTCACATCGTATTTATTTCCATCTTGCTTCATCACCTGAGAATCAGTTCATTTGTTTTAAACTTAATCCGACTGCACTAATTCTAACATCTATTCTAAAATGTTTCGTCTCTCGTCTTACCTTAGCAGGCCAAAACGGATATCCAGTTTGTTTGGCCCAAACAACTTTATGTGGAACAGAACAGGGCAAGCAAAACCACCAAGCATGATCTTTCTCATTGGAACGTCGGAAGCAATCGTGACATAGTTTAATTTCCTGAAATGAAATATTTGGTAATTTATAGCTAAACCGCATTAATAAAAAGGCAAGATGGTCAATGTGTAGGAACCTGTATATCATGAAGTGCATCACGGATAAAAGCAGCTCCAGTGGATGAACCCTTGAGAACTTCAGTTCCAAAGTAAGATCCTATAGCGTGGACCAAAGTTTCACAATCAACTTGAAACTCTTCCAAACTTGTATATCTGTGAAAATTAAGAAATCGGCACTTTAGTTATTCCTTATTTCCAGCTATGTGAAATCGAAGTAAAGAATTATTTTTACTTTCCACTCGCAGCTTTCTCTGCCATCATTTTTAAATCTATAGGAGTGTACACCAACATGCTAAAGCGCCAAGCCTCCTTCTGGGGACGCTTTGCTTCTGCTGCCCAAACCTTTGGGTCCGCTGACAATAAGAATTGGATTTGCTAGAACAATAAGATAACACTATAGTTTCTGACTTTAAACCATATTGCCTGTCTTATTATGCTTACCCATTCATTGAATCGATCGCAAATGTAAGTCAGTAGTGTGTTGAGAATTTTTGGTTTGAGATTAACTTTGTTCATACTGGGTTTCGTAGCTATCATCTGAAAATATTAAATGTACGAAAATTCATTAGTTATTAAACTATACAAAGTTAATTCATCTTTTTCTTTACATGACACGGCGGGCACACGAATAGGTCCTTGTCAGGTTTTCTATTTTCGGGTAGACAATTCAAGTGGAAAACACGTGGACAATCTTCGCACATAAGAACACTACCACCCAAATGGCAATTAAAGTCAATACCAATCGTGCTCACCTCTGACAAGGGCTTTGATATCTGATAAAATAAGAATACATAAATTACTGGCTCCTTGTTATGTTTGTGACCGATTAATTCCTAATATCCCGAATCCCCGTACCACAGGGTCGGCGATTCAATAGCGTCAAACGCATAACCCAAATTTCAAGTCTAAATCCAAGTTTTACATGTGGTAGAAAAACTACGACTTGCAAACCTAAGATTGATGCGTTTTACCAGTGTATAAAATTATCTCACTCATTACTCACCTGGCAATGCGAAAACTTCAACTTCACTTCCTTTATTATCGATGTATTTCAGATTGGACCAATCCATCGCTGACTGCTCTTTCCAATTCTTCCTCGAACTCTTCTATAAAATAAATATAGTTCAGTTAGATAAGGTTTTACTTGGTCTGCTTGGTCCATTCAAAAGTAAAGCCGAAAAGACTAGTTCATCAAAACGCTTAAACATAATTGTTGTCGGTTATATTCTATACTACCTTTAGGAATCTTGTGTAAGGCTGAGGATACGGAGAGTAAGCGTTCCATGTCGACCAAAGCGCCGGCCGCTCCATGACTATGTTCAATACAATCCCAGATTTGATGAACTCTTTCTGGAAGAGCTTGCCTTGTTGTTGACTGCATGTTTTCGCAAGTATCCTGAAATTAAATAAAAAAACCGAATTAATTGTGTAGCTGTTACTAAATTGAATCTTAACATTCCAATATTAATGAATATCAATAGCAATCAACTCGGCGAACGTACTTTTGTGTCAATTTCACACAATCAATGATTGAGATTATTTTGGAAATTGGAGGTTGAGTAAGCTAACTGGCTTGACTCTTTGATTTGCCCCGGAAGAGAGGTATAAAAGGAACCAACCCTTTGGTTCTGACAAGACAATACAACAGAGATAACCGAGAAGAGCGTAGCGTCGTAGGAATAAAGTTCATACCTCCCATGAGCTATAGCTTGTTTCTCTACTCACTCCACCTCGACAACACTGAGCAGATGAAGGTGACGCCGGGAATAATAAAAGAGAAGAGCAGAAAATAGATGTAGGTGGGCTATGATTGACAGAGTAGAAACCAAATCAACCCAAGAATCCAACACTATTAACTCAATGGCTCAACTTATAGCTTTTAACAAATTATAAGCTCCATTTATAATCCAAATCAGCCTAGGAAATAACCGATATGTAAAAATTAAATATTCCGAAGCCGAACAGCTTTCAGATATGTTGTAAAATACTGACCTTTGACCGGAGTAGTAACATAAATGTGCTATTTCCCTTATCATGACTAGTACAAATGAGCTGACTTTCGCCAATGCATGACGCGATAAATGCTCTTATGCACCATATTCTCTTCCCTCTCCAGCCCTTTCTCGTACGTCATACATGAAACTTTAGCTATTTTTCCAGCAGTATTTTCAGCTCTATGAGACCAAATGACATGACCATCCTCTTGGAGGAATGCCATTCATCGATTTCTAGAAAACGGAAATCTAATAAATCTAAAGTCCAGTCTAAATCTAAATAGTACATGACCTGATGTTCGATTCAGGCACATGAAATTCATTCATCTTGTTCTAATCAGTTTGGTTCATTGAAATATTGATTACTGCAGTTGGCGTAATGCATTTCTTTTTTTCGCCATTGTACAAAACATTACATTTCTTTTTTGTTGTGTTGCTACTATTACTAATTTATTCTATACATGAAATTCAAACCCGGTGTTAAGACATGAATGAACTAGCCTATTAATTACTTTCGAGGGAAACATGTCACATGTCACAACTCTCGCTAGTGGCACAACGGTCAAAAAGCAGCACCATAATAGCAGCTACTACTTCAGTCAGTGAAGTTCAGTGATGATCAGACGGGAGGGGTTTGGCCTGACCTCCAAAGAAAATACTCAAGGGTTCCGACAGTTCCGAACCACCGATGCTTCAAATAAAAAATGGCAATCCAACCCTGTCAGTCAGAGTTTCTCTATTCGCATTATTACAAAAGATCAGAACACTGGTTAGAGTAAAACGTAAAAGATA
>WJEZ01002266.1:0-14045 GCA_009869925.1 Thalassaphorura encarpata | reverse complement strand
AGACGAATTTCACCATTTTCGATGCTTGGGGACCTAAACCAACACAATAAAAAATATATCGGGTCTGGACGCGATACGCATGTAAAACAGTTCCCTTGTGAGTTCTTTTCGCGACGAAAATCGGAAACAAACTATTCAAATGGTACACTTGATTACAGAAAGTCCAGACTAAGTCATTAACGTAAAATAGAATTAACAGCTTAGATTAGACTTACGCGTAAATCAGCTGAGATTAATTTTTAGTTCATCCCCAAAAGCATGTTCATTTAATTGCTTTCAGTTCAATCTAAGATTCAAAATTGGAAGACATAATTTGGCTTGACTGATAAAATTAGTTTATTGCTATTAGAACAGTTATTCCTCAGTGTCCCAATATTTTATATAGGTTCAAATATAAGGATGAGTATGAAAAGTTCAAGTTTATTGTGAATGGAATTGGACTGAGTATATCCATTCTGAACCTAATTGCCGATTCCAGGTAACAAATAATATTCAATTTAGTAAAAAATAATAAGTTTATACGTTTATTACGGAATATTTAACTTTAATAATTGACTTCTTGTAGAGTCTTGGATTTGTTGTTCATGTTCCTCTTGGTTTGGTACTATTGCACTTTAACCATTCGTGAAAGCATACTAAAGGTTAACGGCTCTCGCGTGAAGGGATGGTGGAGGGCTCACCACTTCATCTCAACTGCACTTTCCGGGGTTCTTCTTATTTGGCCAAATAATTCTGTCTACTATTCTTTCAGAACACAATTCATGTGGTTCAATGTGTATATAAGTAAGTACTTGAAATCTACGAGTTTGTATAATTAGAATATCTTTTAGTATGGAAATATTTCTCTTATTCTCGTTATTGATTATTGAAGGTGTTGTCCAGTTTTTGCAATTCCGCTACCAAAGAGGATGCCTATACAGGCTCCGCGCACTTGGTGAGCGCCATAACATGGACATTACCATTGAAGGGTTTCATTCATGGATGTGGCGAGGATTGAGCTTTTTACTTCCATTTCTCTTTATTGGATATTTTTATCAACTCTATAATGCTTACATTCTCTACGAACTGAGCTATGACCCTGATGCAACTTGGCAGGTAATGATGATGCAAATGATTGTCACATTTTTACATACGCTGTTTTTAATTGTGTAAAATAAATTCAACTCAACTCCTAGGTTCCAGTGCTGAGTGCAATGTTCTTCTCCATTTTTCTTGGTAATACCGTTACAACCTTGATGGTTATTCCTCAGAAGTTAAAAGAGAAGGTCAAGCTGACCGAACGATTTACCATCCTTGACAAATACTTAAGGCGACAAACCCGTGATAGCTCAGTTGACTCTCTATCGCAAGAATCAAGCGTAGCATCTGGAAGTGATGCTAACAAAAAAATCTCTTAGAAATACCCTCCTCCTACCTTCAACTAAGAGATAGACTTCAAAATTCAAGATTGTCTCCTACCTGACGACCTGACCTCCTTCTAAGCCACTACTGGACTTAAAAAGCACAATTCCTTATGATTGTTAGTGAAATGTTTAATGACTACGAGGTGAATAAATATAAAGCGCAATACGAACACAAATTACTATTATCGTGGAAAATGAAATAATTCTTATTAAATTACGCAAATAAATAAATGAATAAATTTGAGGCAGTACGAGTACCAGATAAACAAAAAAGGGTGTTTTGTGATCATTTATTTTCGTGACCAGTTGAGTTTTATTTCCCCCTACCATTGTTCCGACCTGTCATCTATAAAGAGTCTATAATGAATTATTTTTGATGGTGTAATGAGAGTTTAATCAGTTGAGCATTTAACAATTTTGTAGCCCAGAAAGACTTGTTGGATGCAGGTAGGTCATAGGTTAGACGTTAGATTAGAAACTACAATTTTTAGTTGCATATTATGAACATAGATTCGGGGACATCATAGAAGACTCAAAATCAATTCTAATCTTTATTTTTTAGCGCTGCTTGTGAGGAGTCGGCTTTTGACTAGATAGAAACCAAAGCACTTCCAGTTTCCACCCTTTCAAGTTCGTAGTAGGACGAATACCACGCTGTGGCTGTGCTGTTGTAATCAAAGAACAAGTTGCAAGACAGAGTTAAATTTGTGAAAAATCAATTAAAGAAATTGTCGTCATGCTTCGACTTCGACTCTGGAACATCCGGTCCTGGACCCCTCGCTTTATAGCTGGAGCTCAATCCAGGCAAATCAGTACAACTGGAACTGACGGTGTTCAACTCAGACAAGCACATGGCGCTCAAAGCAAAGGTATTCTATGAAATGATTATATCAATTTTAACCTTAGACCTAGAGCTATTCCACTTTGATGTAGGTACAATGAACACTAGCGTTATTGTTTGAAGGCAAACCAAATAGTAGTAGAAATACAATGTTCGGTAGTATTCTGATGAGCTGAAACTAATTAAACAATTCGTATTTTTAAAGGGGACAAGGAGCTGGTCGGTTTTCTTTCCGAAGAAATTGTAACTGAAACTAAGGGGAAGAAGGGAACAGCAGTAGCAAAAGTCATCGATGGATTTACAATTACAACCAATGAAGCGGAGGTTAAAATGACAAAAAAGTTTAACAATGAAGAGTAAGTAGACTTATCTTGCCCTTCATCCTACCTGCATAGACCATTCATATTTTCTAACTTGACATAATGCAATTCACTTGTAGAATCACATTGAGTTTAAATGTCAACCACACTGTTGATACTGATCCTGAGCAATCAGAGGAGGGTGATGTTCGAGGAGATAAAGCTCAAGAGAATCTTGAAATGAAATCTAAACCCAACTTTGACATTGATATCAAAAAGGGAAATCAAACATTAAGCTTCAATTGCTCTTTTCTCCATGATGAACATGCAGCTGATTCACAGGAAGAATACAGTAAGTTTAAGAACCACATTTCAAGCCCGATGCTAATACTACTGCGAAAAAGTTACTAACTACTTAATTCATTCATCTTGTGAATTTAGATGATGTATTCCTTATTGAAGAAATTACACTCTATGAAGGAGAGTGTAAAGATGAAACCTATGCTGTGGCCGGCGATATTCTTGACGGGGTAATAAGAACCTTTATTTTACTATGGTATTATCCTAAAACAACGATTTTGCTAGTGGTTGCGCTTGAGTTGAGTAAGAAAGTGAATTCTAGTCCTTAATAAACTGCAATAATTTTTAGGCAGTCATATTGCTAAACTTTATGGAAGGAAAAATTAATTTATCCATTCCATAGTGGATCGATTGGACTGATATACTATATGCTACTTCCCACTCCTCAAAAACATACTGCGTACATTCCGACTGATATCGTTTTATTTCTTTACAGTATTTGTACGATTTATTCATGAATATGCTGGAGGAACGTGGGATAACGAATGAGTTTGTGGAGAAGCTGTCCGAATTTTCTACAGATTATGAACACGAGTTGTACGTGGGGATGCTTCGAAAACTCCAAGGATTCTTCCAAACCAATTAAACTTACAATAGATTTGTCCAAGTATGTGTAGAGCTTGGGACGTTCCTGTTTTGTCTCATTTAGTCGAAGGTACTTTTCTTTGTACCACCAGTTTAATTTGCTTACATTTGGATGATAAATAAAAGCACTGTCTTGAGATTTGCGTATATTTTATTTTTGTATTTTTAAGACGGCATATTACTCAAAATGGAAGGCCCAATTTTTTGATTTATTTCGAACACAAGTAAGAAATGATAACGAATGTAACTAACTGTTGTCCAGAAAAATGTATTGGGTGATTAGTACGGGCTCGTACAAATCCTTGATTCAGAGTCCAGAGGTTGGATTAGCTATGGATTAACTATCTTAAACAATTCCCTCCGACACTTATTTACTATTAAATTAGAAACAACTAGTAACATAATTAACTTTAGCATACAGTCAAAGCTTAAACATGCAAGTGCTAACACTATTTCAGTTACATTCCATATCCTTGATACGGAACACCGGACCCATATGTGTTTGTGTATGACGTGGGATAGCCCGGTGCCATCATCCCGGGACCAGCAGTTAGCATGAGCTGTGGCTCTATTAAATATAAAACATCATTTTATCTCCGTGTAACAATTATTAACAAAATAACTATTTCTTTCTGCTTACCCATTATCATCGTCTTTTGCTCATTGGAAGGGCCTTCCTCTGTCCTTTGCATTTCAATTTCCTCCAATTTGTCAATCTATAAAATTAAAATTACTTTTTATTAAATCTTGACTTTTTAGCTGAGAACACTGAAAGACGCTCTGGTTACCTTGGTCCGGTATTCACGCAAGACTTGAATTAGGTAGGGCATAGCAAAGTCCATGATTCCATTTCTCCAAGATAGTTCCAAAATAACGTCCGGGTGAAGTAAGTCATAGCAATGAAAGAGACAGGCTGAGAAACAATCATGATTGCCTTTCTCCAGGAACCAGGTCAGCAATTCTTCTGCAATGTCCGGGTTTTTTGACTCGGCAGCGTATTCCATAGCGTCCTTAAAAATATTTTACACAATATACATCTTCCTCATATAATTATTGAACAAAAGAAAATCTAACCTTGTACAGACGATCCTTCTTGCAAAGTTCAACAGATTGCTTCCACCGGTTATTACCTAGTTAATTTAAAACGAACACATTTATATTCATAGAATCAACTTCTAAAAACCAATGATTGCAAGAGAGACAAGATCCTACCCTTGTAGAGGTAGGCTGCGATTCGACGAAATTCAATCAACTCATGCTTCTCAAGCTTTTGGGCTAACGCAATATTGTCAAAGTTGTCGAAGGCATCTATTGAAGTGCGGAGCCCTTGGTAGTCTTCCTCTTCAATCAGCAAACTGTTCAGTGCCTCATTAATGGCTTTGTTGTTTAAGCTCTGAACTGCTCTCAAGTAGGGTTTCACGAGCTGTAAGTGGTTCACCTATACAAAGATTTCTTCATTAATAACCTAATAAAAAAAGAACCAACGTACAAATGAAATATTTAAAACCTTTGTGAAGAAGGATACTGCTCTCGTGTGATCCATACGAGGAGCGAGTACAAGAAGCAAATCATTCAATAACATGGGCTTAAAATCTAGATAGAACTGGATAGCTTTATAATACAATTCAATATTGGCCACTTTGGTTATAATATCTTTAAAGTGGGATTCCCTCCAAGCTTCAGTTGGATGAGACATCATAGCTGTCACTGCATTATCGTACTCCTCATACTTGTCGTACAGAAATACTAGCTCAGCCCAAAGATGAGCGTGTTCCGCGGCACGAAGCACCTAATACATGAAAACAAGGATTGTATAGTGACGATCATTACTCCAAGTCTTGAAACAGAATATTATTTATACTTTTGGAATGTTGACGCGAGACCAGAAGAGTTCTAAATGCTCCTTCATTTTCTCTGGCTTGTATCTTGAATATAAAATTGCGAGTTCTGTGAACATGCCCATATGAGCTCTCTCCAAGCCCAAAGCAGCTTCCAATAAGTTGATCAACTCTTCAAAATAACCACGATCTTGGTAATGATTAATCAAATCCTCCAATTCATCAGCATGTACAACAATGTGTAACCCACACATTTGTGCCAAGCGGAATTCCCCAGATTCCACGCAAGCGAAGCACACTTCTTTCCAGGTTCTCGTACTGATAAAATATAAAATGTAAGCGAACATGAAAATATGACTTAACCTAGGCAAGGAGAAGGTTAAATTTATTACCTGTTAGCCTTACGAGCTGAATCAACTGCACCTTGATATTCCTTCAGATGTACCAAAGTGATGGCTAATCGTGCAAAATTTGAAATGTTATTATAAAGAAGTTTCGCAGCCTCGTACATTCCAGAGTCGAAACATCTATCCCCAATCTAGAATGACAAGTTGGAAACAGTTAAAATGACTTGGACTGATTATTGAACAAAAATGTAATTTACCTTTTGAATGTCAGCGTGGTTAGGACCAGAGACAAATTCCTCCAAGTCCGCCAGTCTTCCTGTCTTTGCATAAGCATAAATTAGCTCAGTTTCAATGTAGGATTCTCTTGCCTTCTTTCTTGCCATTTGCAAATATCGCACTAAATCTTCCCAACTCTCTGCAAAAAATAGTAAATGGATTAGTATAATGCAAAAGTTTAAGATTAAAATAATAATAAACTTGCCGGTTTTATGAGCAGTTTCAACAACATCAACATAAGCAGAGGGGTCGTCCGCCTTAATATAAGAATCAATGGCTTCTTTAACAAGTCCCTTCTGAAGTTGTGCTTTTCCTAGTTGACTCCAAACAGCAGGCTCGTTGCATCGTTCAGCAAACTCATACGCACGATCCAAGTTGCTCACATGTTCAATCAGAACTTGAATAGCTGACGTATTTACGTCAAACTTTTTAAAGATGGCAAATGCTTCTTCGAACAGGTGATTATTGATGGCAATGTTAGCAATATCAGGAGCATCATAGTTATCTAATCGGTTTATGTACTCCATAACTCGAGTTCTATCCGCCTTAATTGCAGTTAGTATAAGTAGGTTTTGTAGGTTCCTAATTTAAATACAAGGGCTATAATACCAAATGCCTATATAATGCCTGGACATTTGAAATTTTCAATTCAAACTTACCTATGATCAGAAAAGACAGAATTGTCAAGAACAATTTTTTCAAGCAGCTCGATGAGCTCATTCGGCAAATCAGCTGTCATGAAAGCTTTGACCGTAACGGATATATCTTCCGGATCTTGAGTCTCAGAAAGTGCAGTCTGAACGACTTGGTCAATCAATTGACGTCTGTATGGATTTGCTTCATTCAATACCTCAGCCCATAGCTCGGCATCTCGCCTTCTTACCAAATACCTGAGCCAAAGATAATCAAGTAATTAGCAAAGACCATAAACTACAACTCCAGATCATTGGGGAATAATTTACCTAGCTTCGGACTTGAACAAAGAATTCTCGTTGCACACATTGATAAGTTCCCTATCGCAATGTCCTCTTTCATAAGCAACACAAGCCAAATGTGGATCCCTCTTCTCACAATACTTTCCGACAACTCGACTGTCATAGTATTGGTTCTCCCTAAAATTAAGTCAATAAATAAAAAGATGGCGCAACAGGTATTAAAACATTAGAACATACTTCAAGAAACGTTCAGGGTTGTTATTGCTGTCAATATAAATCTTTGCCAATGCATTATGCGTAGCTGGTTCAATTACACCTTCATGAGTTCTTGACTCCAACCATGGAAGCAGGAGCTTCAAACGATTTCGTTTCTCCACTTCCTCAACGAGCTCATCTGTCGAAAATTGTCCTCGAACAACCATTATGAGACTCTTGATAACATCCTCTGAACAGTCCACATCAAGTAACCCTCCAACCACGACTGGAAGACGCGAAGGGTTAACCTAAACAAATCCATGGTATCACATTTCTTATTTAGTCGATAACTTTGCACATTCAAACTTTCAAGAGCTAGTCGACTAGATAAAACTTGTACAAACTAATCAATACCTTCTGGACATAGATCTCTATGTACTTCTGGAGATTATTCCGATACAAATACAGAACCAAGTCATGAACAAAGTCGAATCTGTCGCATACAATGATGAGAGGCAATTGATCCGTCAACTTGGCCTCCTTGAGGAAATTCTTAACTCGCTCTGCATTGTAGCAGTTGGATTCTCGGCATATTCTTTCCACTTCCTTGATTTGTCCAGTTTTGCAGGCGGCTTGAATATATTTGAAATGAACTTCAGAATCCTGACTAAAGTTGACAATAGATCCTAGGAAATAAAACAATCCTTCGTAGCTCTTGAAAGACTCGAAGAGGTCTATCAAGGCCTTTGTCGTCAACTATAGGATAAAAAGGCATACTTGTAATGAAAGTTCTTGCTACGTAATAATTTCAATTTACTGGCACTAACTTGTTCGTGGTATTTAGTAGCAATCTGAACTGAGATGTTGAGGTTTTGTCTAATATTGTTAGTCAGCATAGCCTTGAGACATTCCAGAGAATCCTCCACAGACAGTGATCCGAAATAGGTCACAAGCCACTCAGGATTCAACAGATGAGTATGAACAACCGCTCGTTTGATGTCATACAGATCTAGCAGACCAAAACGTTTTGTGCCTTAGTTCAATAGTACAGATACAAATATCCGTGAGATGCTTTTAGACTTTAGTTGGCGTATCATAATTTAAATTATCCTCAGAACTCAGAGTGTAAACAGCCGGTTTAAATTAGTATAATCATTTACATTTGTTTGAGTAGTTTTAAAGAATCTATAATAGTTCACAAAAAATCTAACCGGTATAATGTTCCAGTGCACGTTGTAATAGGCCAGCCTTCTCACACAATTGTGCAATGTGTGACTTATCATAATGAGTGAACATTTGATTTCCCAAAATTGCGTCCGCAACCTATTGACAAGTGTCGATATATTTATTTTTATTTATTTCATAAAAATGGTTTATCCTTATAATATACTTGAATATTTAACTTACTTGAGGAGCAGCAATTAAATTCATTTCGAGCAGTCGAGTTTGCAGGGGACCCTCAGTTGGTCTATTATTTTTAAGAGCATCCAGAAGAAATGCAGTGCATTGTTGAACCATATTTTGCTCCATGAATATGTCCACAATCTGCAAAAAATATTTTTATATTACATTTTTATACTACTTTTGTACTAGTTAGTCAATATTTAAACGTACCTGGTTAATATCTGCTAATGGTTCATCATCTTGAACAAGCATCTGCGCGAATCCAACACCTTGATCTGGATTTACTCTCATTAAATTCCGGAGCAAAAACACGTAGTCTGGAGTGTATCCAACCTTCTTTGCGTACAAAACGATCTTATTGAACTGGCTGGTCTCGGCGAAGCATTGAATGACCTGAAATGAGATCGGAAATATAAACTCAACTCAACTGAATAACTAGCAACCAAGCAACTCGAACCTTATTGGGAACATTTGCTCTCAGATAAACAGACAAGGCCAAGGTAGGATCTACTTGTTTCACCAAATCTCCCAACTCTTCAGAACACTCTAATTTATCTTCTTTCAACCACTTTTCCATCAATTGCTTTTTTCCTTGTTGAAGAACTGGTCTGGAAAGTTCCAAAGACTCGTACTTGTTCAGCTGGCCCTACAGAATCATTTGACAACACTGCATTAGTTTTATGCTTTGTGTAAATACAAGTTAGTAAAACTGACAGGATACATACCCGATCTAGTAGTATACCAAAATACTGAAGCAATGGAGATGTTTGCCCGGGTTGAGTTGCAACTTGCTGGAATTTTTGTATCGTTTGTGGTGTCCGCAGTATTCCCTTCGGAGCTTGGGCGGCAACCTTATGGATAAACATATAGATTAAACTGTGCCAGGAAATAAATGTTTCAGTTTTAAATGTGTACCTTAGCAGCTTCAGTGTACTGCCCGTTTTGGAACAAATTGTTAAATTTACGAACGAATAAATCTTCGGCTCCACTTAAATTATTCCTATACGCCACACGCAGCGCCAAATCCTGGTTGGAGAGATTATTCACTATGTAGGAAACAATTGTGTCTTCGTCAATTGTAACTGACAACACCTGCATCGCGTGAACGAAATGATTACACAATTGCTTCTGGTAACAAGGGTACTTAAAGCCACATGACATACCTGCCCTTTCCGATTTACACCCAAAATACCTCCTGTTGGTTCGTGTGGTGCAGTTACGAAAATTGTATCAGAACTAATACGATTCATGTAAATGCACTGTCCACTTTCGAGGTCATACAAATGAATGTAGCCATACTTGGTGATTAAATACACAACATCATATTTTGTACTGGCCTAGGATTCAGAAATCAGAAGGTTAATACCATAACACGAAGCTAAAATATAATCTTTTTCTATAAGCGTTCAGCATACCTGCATTGCGACGGGAAAATCTGTCTGTGCCTCTGGAGGAAAGAAAACATCCATACCCTTCTTTTGAAACGGTTGATTTCCTTGTGGAACACCTCCAACCTCAACAACATGTAACTGAGAAATAAAAGTATATGTTAAAGGCATTGAGTAGCCAGAAATGACAAGACAAGAGAAATTAGTTCAAATTAGTTACCTTTCCTCCTTGGGTATTCCTTACTGCAAAACATAGTAAATTTGACGGTTCAGGATTCCCTTCCAATTTAATTTGTCCAAAAGTTCCAGCATGACCTTCAATCGGTTGGCTGACCTTTCTTTCCACAGAATACAATTGCATGGCTCCGACAACGCGATTTTGCTGGTGGAAATATATGTAATTTTTACAAGTCCATCAACCAACAGAATATTAAAATATAGTAATATACCTGAGCTGAAATAGCAACCAAAAGAAGCCAATTCTGTTTTGGATCTGTCCGATAGTTGATAATTTGAGTTCCTGTTAAACTGGAATGCCTGTCAAACATTTTCTGAGGAAGAGATTCCCCTTCCATACTCCAATGGTACACCGCGCTGTCAGTTACTAAACCGATCGTATTAAGAGAGATCCATTTCCAAAATATCACTTCTTCTGGAAGAGAATGGGATTTCATTTTGCTCTTCATCTCAATATTGAAAATTTGAAGTGTTTTTTGGGCCTTCAAAGCGATCACTTTACTAGCCGGATTCATAATGGCAGAATCAGCCGTAATGGGTCTTCTAATTGGGCTGTTTGGATCCGACATGTCAATAATGACAATCTGTGCAGATTCCCCCACTTTCTCACGCACGCATATAAACTTGTCAGATTCCATTGTCAAGTTGTTAAAACTTATGTTTGCCTGATTGATTCCAATGCTAGTGAGCTGTAATGGCAAACCAAATAGGAATTGTTTAATTAAACTCGAAATTAGGAATAGTATTTCTCAAAATTCTAATATTCTAAAAGCTAGCTAATATTGTTCAACAACAATAACAAGTAACTCGACTGTCAAAAACTGATATCAAATAAGGTATTCCTTTCAATGAATTGGTTCGAATGTTGTCTTAATTTAATTGCCTGCAGTTCAACCTGAAACAAAAAAGTGCGAAGGGGTGGGAATAGGTCTGCCGACTGACTAAAGCAATTCTGATCTGATTATTCTGTATTCACATAATTCAGTTAAGTTAAGCTGAGTTAAGCTCAGCATGACAAACGCGACGGTAATAGATCCACCTACTAACATCCTACTTTACGGTTCATTTATCTGTATCTGATCTGTCTGATGTAGTTATCCAGTAAAAATTAAAATATATTTTGAAATATTTGATCTATAAAATTCTGAACAGTTCATAATAAAAATTAATTTAACGCCTTAAATTATCCCAAGTCAGTGGTTGTTGAATCGAATAGTTTCTAATCTACTGATTTAATTGCATTATTCTAACGAATGAGCTCAGGAGTATATTTCATATTTTAACGAGTCCCAAGAATTTGGTTTCGGTTTAGTCATTTCAATTTCGCCTAATCTAATCTAATTTAAGTTAGGTGTGGCACTGGTCGGGATGCAAATCGGAAGTGCCCATTCTACATAACTTTGACCGGAAATAGTTAGGACTCAAACTATCATCATTTTTGGGACTTAAATTATTCATAATTAAGTGGGACGTAACGTAAGCAGCCCTTGAGAAGAGAACATAACATGGAATGGAACGTAAGAGAGGCTGACTCATCCTGGTTTACATTACTAATAACATTTACCCTGCAGTAGTAGAATGGGTTACATGTAATTTCTAGCGAGAAACGCCTGCTTGAGTCGGTCTCCCATTTCGCGAATGTTGTATGTATGGGCACAGAAGATTGAAAATATGATTCCATACCTGGAGATGCTCTTGGAACCGAATTGGAATAATGTTGGACGTCATTGTTGAGCACGGTTAGGTCTAGTTTGAATTGTTAAAATTTGAATTGATTCGGATGTGTTTTGAATTTTTGAAATGTTAAATTTTGGTATGAGGGTTTGCCGTGATTTTGGTAGTGTGGCTGTCAAATACGAGGGCAAATGGGCAAATGGTGAGAAGGATGAACTGACTGGGTTGTAGCGTTGAGGATAGTGCTGCGTTTGGTAGTTGGTAGAGTGACGTGGATGAGGAGAAACCGAAGGAACGCACTCTTGAAACTACGCAAGTCATTCACACTCCCATCTCCCCACCCATCCCATCCTCCTACCTCCCCATCCAATAATCACATCCGCCCTCATAATTAATTTAATTTAATTAACTACTCTCATCTATCTCAGACACGACGGCGATAAGATGACCTGTCTAGACAATTAACTCGCTCTGGTTCTGGTCTTTACCTGACATCTTCTACTTACTAATTGTCTGACTTTGTGGATGAATAAGATCAAAAGGAAATGAAAGATGAAAATATGATTAATTCCGTCATGATACATAATTGGATAAGTAATTAGTCTTGTCTTCAGTCTTCACAGTCAAGGTGACATCGAAGATGAAGAATAAATTATTTAACCTCAATATTTTTGGTCATGGTCTTATAACCGTCTTAACTATCACTAGGCTGGAGACAGTGTAGTTTGATGATATTTGGAATCCGTTCTTAGAGATTGGAATTCATGTAGTAGAGTTCTGAGCTTTAACAATTAAAAGATTAGAGCTGCTAGCGAAAGATTTTATTTTCCAGAATCGTGTCGCTATTTTTCATCCTAATTTTAGACACTTGTTTCAACTGTTGAAATTAAATTTGCGATGAAAATCCAAAGAGCAATTTGTTTTGTAATTGAAAAGCTGGTGTGACCATCTCTGTCACAACGGTTGATAAGAATATTGCACATTGCACACTTCCTGTTCCTACCTCCAATACGTTGTAACAAGAATATTTGTTTGCTTAAGACAAATTATATTTGCTTCTAGCATTGTAAAACCGAAAAATAGGATTAGAAGCCGTTCTTAATGTAGAGCTATTGTTAAATGTCTATGCTTTCAATTGAAATATCTTAGAAAAACGTCTTGATCATTTTATCGTTGCAACCAAAATAAATAGAATCCGAATTCGCAAATCATATCAGTAAGTAATAATTTATGCCAACAGTACTATAAACCAAATATATGGATCTAGAATATATAATTATATATAATAGATTATTATTTTATCAGAGTGTCTCCAAGGGGAGAGCAGCGTATTTGTTAATTTATTAGCAAATTGTTGACTTGATTTGACACTTGAATAAAACTGAACTTGAAACTTGAAACTTGTAATTCTAGAGTTCTTAAAATTTCTAATCCCCCAGTATCTCTTAATGCAAAATTAGTTGTAATTAATAGTGAGTCAGTTCTCAGTTGGAATCGGACGAGGCCAGTCGCATTCGTTCTTAGCTGCTGAAGTTATTTCAGTTGGCTGGAATGATCGACAGGATATGTTTTGATTCAGTAAATAGTTAATGCGTAAATATTTCATTTTAGTTTAACTCAACCGACTTGCCTAATTCGTTAAAGTTGAATATTGTAGTCTTAATTATTAACCGATAGCAATTGGTTCGTTTAACCGTGCAAGAAGAAATATGACTTAATTGCTATTGATTTAGTTAAAAAATTCAAGCAGGCCAGGCAATTGCCCTTAATACAGTTCTCAGTTGGAATCGGACGAGGCCAGTCGCATTCGTTCTTAGCTGCTGAAGTTATTTCAGTTGGCTGGAATGATCGACAGGATATGTTTGAGACTGACTGGGGCTCCCAGGCATTTAGGGTTCTCCTAATGTCTGGTATTTTTGAGTTGTCTGGTCAGTGGATTAGTTTTCTATACTTTTTCACAGACAGAGTGGCTCATAAAATAATTTGTCTAGCCTGGCAAGTTGTTTGTTTAGATAAGAAAAAAATGCATAGCGTTCCTTTCTCGTCTAAGGTAGTCTGTGCTATCACATTCTTGCGATATTTGATCGCATTCTACTCTTGGCTAAACGATTTCCACCTTTTTGTTATGAATCCCTACCTTTACCTTTTTTCCTTTCCACCTCTACTTGACCTAGCCCTGAGATCTCCCAAATAGTGCAGTGACCTCCCTGTCTAGAGCAGGAGCAACTTCTTGTATTAATTTAGTACTGGAGTTCTAGGGTCA
>WJEZ01002265.1:0-14054 GCA_009869925.1 Thalassaphorura encarpata | reverse complement strand
AATCTGCAACGGAATAGCGAACAGCGAATCAAAATTGACTTCAAAAGGTGTAAATCCAACATATTAGAATTTGCGAAACCAACTCAAACCCAAAGGGTAATAAGGGAAACGAACGAGATGAGATTTTGAATCTTGGATCATTCGAGCGCAAATGCATTATTCATGATCTTTGTTTACGTATTCATAAAATCAACTTAGTCATTTGACAATCATTCCTTCAAATTCGTCTATCCAAGTGCAAATTACAATCTGGGAAATTGAGTTGGGTGGTTGAATTTGAATATCATCACAAGTGAAGAGTTTCTTTCAGGTGAAATGCGGGCGTCCTAGCTAAGCTTAATGAGTTTTGCCCTAGCTAGGGAATTTCAACTTTCAAGAAATGTCAGACTCTCATCCAGTTCTCTAACCCCTTGAGGTCGAGTCGAAATAAAGTTAACTCATTTGGCAGAGTCAATAAATTCTTATTCTGAACATAACACTTCTTTTTATAAAGCCAAAATAGTCACCGAAAACAACAACACGCCCTTGGAATATTTTAGCATTCTGGTCTGGAGTAATTCACAATTCATTGGAGTCCTAACCATGGCCACGTCCTACTCAGATTTCATGGACTCTACTCACGTCTCCTCTTTCCTTTCCCTTTTTCACCATCTGTCCTTATACTTTCACATTTTATTTATTCTATGACGAAAAGAAATTGCCAATGGGAGTTCTTTTTTTGGGTTGTATTATTTTGGACTTTTCTGTGATTAGATTGGGAATCTGGGGTTTTAAATTTGCATAAAGCTCGTCACCTCATTCTAATTTCTAGGGAATTAGTCTCGGATACTATTTTTATGGAAATCCTGTAATTTTCTGTGACATAAAAATACCCAAGCTTTCCCTTCCATCTGGTACACTGGCACTCTAGATAATTAATCTCTAATTATTTTCTAGAGCCGAATTCATGAAGGAATGTGAAACGGAATAACCAGAGTGCAAGAACGCCTAATCTCTTTTCCTCTGTTTCCATTTTGCATATTACCAGCTAATTACTGAGACACACTGGTCCAAAATGTTCTCCTAATTACTAGACGAGTCCAATTAAACTTAACTGCTATGGGGGCTGCTGCTGCACTGCTTGGAGCTACGTGTAATAAATTTAGAGTAAATGAAATCACCATGAGTTTAGACCAGGGATTTTCGACGTGGGTGAAAATAAAATCTCAAGAAAGAATTGCATGTGGAGGGTGGAATAAACTTTCAC
Source organism: Thalassaphorura encarpata (assembly GCA_009869925.1). Taxonomy (NCBI): domain Eukaryota; kingdom Metazoa; phylum Arthropoda; class Collembola; order Poduromorpha; family Onychiuridae; genus Thalassaphorura; species Thalassaphorura encarpata. The sequence goes on along the minus strand of WJEZ01002265.1, from coordinate 12,808 downwards.
TACAGCAAAAAACAATTTTCTTCTTGTGCCTGAGAATTTAGGAATGGTTATATTTTCATTTTCTCTTGTTTATTCCAAATGATTACTTCCGACTCGGGCAAAGAATGCAAGCAATGTGAACCCGTCCTTTTTTGCTTACGCTTCATTTTTACGAATGAGTGTATCTGGCAGCCAGGCTTATTAATTTCATCATTTTCATCAAGTATGAAAAATTCTTCCGTTTGTTTTAATTAAAGCTGCCGCCGCCGCTATTGGTTTGCTACAAAAATAAAGAAATGTCTATTTGTATTTAACAACTGGTGGACAAGAAAATTCTTTCCCGGAAGAAAAACTCAGTCCAGTAATGCGTCTGCATCTGAATCGACTGAGTAGCTCAGCTTCCTGGGTTTATTTGTATTCATGCATATAAGGAGATTGAATGAATTGTTGAGCCAACTACGCATCTTGGCTAAACCCATTACTTTCTCTTTGTAATGGAACAATATCCATGAGTCTTGAATTTCAATTACTCTCAACTTCAAATTGTATGACTAAAACGCAAGAGCAATACTTTTTGCATAAATATAATACGAGTTTTCTTTCTTGAGCCAATTCTATGAGCATTTTTCTATTACTCTACTCCTTGGAGAAAAAAAAATAGTCTGCTTTTCATGGATAAGTCAAGGAATTTGATTTTGTGTGTGACGCGACAGGTAATTTAATTGAAGGAAAGCCAGGCCAGGCCAGGCCAAGTCGTCATAATAGAAAATTGACAAGATCCAGAATGTTATCATTTCAGCTAGGAAAATGAGAATGGTTCAGGAAAATGATTGCCAATTTCAAAATATCATTAACTTCATACGGGAGAAATTTGAAGGGTAGAATCATATCATTATATCAAATTCGAAATATCTGCGTAGTTTTCTAAAGCACAATATCTGCCCACATTTGATATAACCAAATATGGCGATACGTAGATTCTCCCGAATGCCCTTATCGTATCGGACAAAGCCTATTTTGTTGACAAATCGCAAACGATTTATGCAGAATAAAGTTTTAAAGGTCATCGAGTAATAAATTTGCACATTTCTGAAGCAAACAGCAAAAACTATGTTGTTCGTCAGAACTCAGGAGGCAAATGATCGGAATAATTTAATGAAGTACAAAGTTCAGAAGGCAAAAGAAAGTTCATGGTATATCACAACTTTCTATTAGTCCTTCCGAAATAGTTTTGGAACTTTAACAGTTTAGAAATGTCAGGCTAATGCTAATCTGTAAAACTTTTAAGTAATAAATCCAAACGACTTTTCCATCTCTACCGATGGCGAAGTTCAGAATTTGCAAGTAAATAAAATTGCCTAATTTTAAGAGCAAGTAAGTAATAGAGGAAGAAATGGTATGACGTGCTCATATCACTGACACATTCACTGACATGCACATGGGTTAATTTGTGAAATACAAGAAAGTCGAGCCTAGGCTAACTTTCCCGGAAGAAGAGCACTTTCGACACCTACGCGTGATTTCAACTCCAAGGAGAATTTCCACTTGAGTGCTGGCTGGCATGAGTCATCCTCAAAAGTTTACACGCAAAAACCCTTTGGACTTTCTAATGAAACTTTCACATAAGTTCCTTGCCATGACTCAACCAAACTTCTCCGTCCTATTTATAATACCCTGAAGAACCCGGAAATGAATGGGTTTTACATCCAAGAGCAAATGCACATATTTGCATTTAAGTCGTATTGAATCTCAAATTCTCATTTTGACTTTCGACGTTATCTTTAATTTGCCCACGCAAATACTGTAAATTTACGAACCACTCAGTATTCCCATCTCCAATTTGTTTGAAACCCAACATGAGATAAAATCTGACTGAATCGATACTTGAGTGCTGGCTGGCATGAGTCATCCTCAAAAGTTTACACGCAAAAACCCTTTGGACTTTCTAATGAAACTTTCACATAAGTTCCTTGCCATGACTCAACCAAACTTCTCTGTCCTATTTATAATAAATACCCTGAACAACCCGGAAGTGGGTTTTACATCCAAGAGCAAATGCACAAATTTGCATTTAAGTCGTATTGAATCCCAAATTCTCATTTTGACTTTTGACGTTATCTTTAATTTGAATCCCACGCAAATACTGTAAATTTACGAACCACTCAGTATTCTCATCTCCAATTTGTTTGAAACCCAACATGAGATAAAATCTGACTGAATCGACCACAAATTTTATCCAAATGTCAAATAGAGATAATGTTCTACTTCTTTTATTGAGTCTGGATAAGTTTCAAAGGTCATCATGTTTTGATTATACTCATACGATGCGTATTAAAAGAAATTTTGAGACTCTAACGCAAGGACTTTGGAGAGATTCGTTTAACTGAGACTGCAGATGGGATTCTGCTAAAGAAAAATTTCATTCTAGTCGTCACCATCAGCCAAGAAAGACCGGGAGATCGATACAGACAATGTTCTTTTTCTTAAAGGTTGGAAAGATTACTTCTACTTCTCCTTTTCCTCTCCTATATAAGCGGAAGACGTAAGTAGAAAAATCGAGAGCCGCAATGCAACACTACACGCACTTACAAAGAGAAAGCGCCTTTTTGCTCCTTGAGAGAAAAATAGAGAAGGAAATGGACACAGCATCATCAAACCAAAGACCATCACCATCCTTGTATCTCTAGAATTGGGGTTTTTCCATCAAACTTGAGTTTAGGGAAGAAAAAATAACATTAAAGCTCTCCATGGACGTCTAAATGCGACCCGGAAGTTGGAATCAAAGACTTTAAGCTTAATCCATCCATGTATGTTACACTTTTGAACTTAAACTGTATATGACAAAGTTATAACGAATGTCATAAAGTTGATGGAGAATAAAAAATAAACTAAACGCTACTTTCAGCAAATAATCCAAGTTGAAAATTGGAGCACGTGGTTATAAATTGATTCGTTATTTCATTCAATGTTGAAACAGATTGCTCAGTGCAAGAGTGTCGAGTAGGGAAGGCAGTAGGCAAAAACTTGCAACAAAATACTTTGCCAAGGTAAAAAATACATAACCCGGAGGGAATTATTAGCACAAGGATGCAAAGCACTGGAAAAAGTAAAAACTCGTAGAGTTTTAGTTTTGAAGACCTTGAGAATTGCGGAAGCCAAAGCAATTCAGAATCAAGCGGAAGGAAAAGAAGTAGAAAGTCAAGATGAGATTTTGCCCCGAGGTAATTTCTGGTGGAATTACCTAACGTACGTCGAATAGACCAACCTGCTCAAGCTCAAAAACATCAAAGCTTTCTTCCTGTTCTTCCTCCTTTGAGTTTTTTTTTCGTATTCATACTTTTCCTTTGTAATGGGCAACCAAAGTTTTAAAAACTCATTGGCACTCGAAAACTTTTTTCGGCACTACAATCAAATTCAATTCAAGAGTATGCATGACATAATTTTAAGGATTTTGACTGAAATTGAATTAATAAATGCATGGTTGAACCAATAGCACCAATTCTCCTCAAGATAAAAATATCTTTTGTCCTTGGTTTGATCTACAATATTTCTAAAAAAATTCGATTCTTTCTCAACTGTGAAATTCACTTGGTATTTGCTGCCATTTCAGTATTTCTGATTATTTGACAGTCGTTCCCAGAAATTCCTGTACTACTAGGATATGACGCACAAGCTTTGGTGCAAAAAAAAAAATCAAACTCACTGACAATTTTTTTTCTTTTCTTCCCTAGATGCAACTGAACAATCACCCTGTCACTCCAGCCAAAACCATTATATTGTGGGCAGTCAGTTGAGAGATAAGCAACAAGTCTAGGGACAGGAGAAAGCAAAACTCCCGTGGAGAATCCAACAACTTTCTTCCTCCACATTTTTACTCATCCATGTCAATCGGGTTTGGGCTTATAAGATACACGAGGCCAGGCTACGTGTCCTGACCAATGGAATCAAGCCACCTGGATGGTCTCAAATCTCAAAATAGATATAAAAATTGGTTAACCATTCTTGGAATTCTGCCAATTCAATTCAGAGTCGAGGGACCAAACAACAAATCCTCCCACCAAATGTCTAGTCAAATCTTGTCAAAGTCACGACTGTCTAGACGTTGTCTTGTCAATCTCTAATTGAAAAACAAACTCACAAGAGATGATCAGATGATATCTAAATCTCGAAGTACAATCCATTCGGATATTCACAGTACCCTAGCAACGAACCACAAAGGGTTTTATTATGTAGAGTCTATACAATTCTAACGACTGGAAGCAAAAAGGTAGATGACTTCAAAATCTCCTTAAAGGTTAGAAAAATTAAATCTCTGTACATTTTCAACCACTAGTATTTAAATATGGAAGGCTCAGGAGAGAATCAATCGTTCTGGGAGTATGTGACTAATAAAATTAGGGGCTGGTGTACTGTGACCAATTGTCTGATCGCTGTGGAGTACCTCTTGTTGGCTTGGATGCTAATTGACACTTTATCTTTTCTTTGGACGATACTCGTTCTCATTCTGGATTTGCTACTTATTGGGATGCTTAATTTGGTAAAACTACATTTTCCATTTAAGGCGTGAAATGAGTACTCAAATTGAATATTTTCTATAGGAAATTAATTAGTGACAAGTATCACAAGTATGAGTTGTATGAGCTATGCTGGAATAATGACGATCCCGAGACTTCGGATGAAGATGAGTCAGAGACCGAATCTGAACAATATGCTTCCCAAGATCAATTTGAGCAAAGTCATGCCACTGTTCGGGAGAATAGCGTCTAAGTGAACTTACATCCGCAAATCCATTCAGCCAAATGATCACACTACAAAAATTATTACCTCGTCCACTATAAAATGAAGACACTTTAAGGCAAGTCCATTAGTCAACATTATATTTTAAAAAATACTATGGCTCTCAGAGCACTGTTGAACAAGATGTAAGTGTTACTTATACTAAATGTAAAAAAATAACAATCAAAATAAATATAAAAAAAGGGAAATTGAGTTTCAAATTTTGACTGATTTATCGGAAATCGCTTTTTAGTATATAGCTTCACTTTCACCATATTTATTTCTAAGGTAAAAGATGACTGGAGAAAATCACATGCGGTAATGTGACTATCATCCATCTCGTCCACTATAAAATGAAGACACTTTAAGGCAAGTCCATTAGTCAACGTGTCAACACTATAGTTTAAAAAATACTATGGCTCTCAGAGCACTGTTGAACCACATATAAGTTGTACTTAATGCTAAATGTAAAAAAAAAACATAATAGATATAGAAAAAAATCGAGTTTCAAATTTTGACTGATTTATTGAAAATCGCTTTTTAGTATATAGCTTCACTTTCACCATATTTATTTCTAAGGTAAAAGATGACTGGAGAAAATCACATGCGGTAATGTGACTATCATCCATCATTCAAATCGGACAAGAGGCATTAAATATGAACGAGTATTTTAGCCAATAACGGAAATGAGATTTCTGATGATAGAACTCAAAATAAATGACATTTTATGTACGGAAAACAAAAACTTACAACTGGGCCTGAAGCTCGACACTTTGGTCCCGCATACTTGATTACCATAGCCAATGTCCTTGCACATTGTCCATGGCCCAAAATTTCCCCTTTCGGCATCTGAAATTCAAAAGAAAAAGTATCGTAATGAAATAACTTTTCAACAAGGAGTTTGATCCATTTCCTCATTCTCACAAGTATCAAATATTTTAATTTCACCCAACTTAATTAAATTCACAAAGTGCAGTAATAAAACTCTTAGAATAAAAAGTTCAAGTTCAAATTAGTTGCATAAAATAATTAGGCCAATGCAACCGAATGGAAAATGTTTGAGATTAATGAAGGTGCAAAACTTGTGCAATTAAAATGCCAGAAAATGAAGAAACTATTTTATGTGTGGGTTCATTCCTTCCTCTGCTAATTAATGAGTAGCAAAGTGCAGTTTTCCAGATTTCACCCTCTAGCACTTGACTTGTGTCAAATCGGGCATAGGCAGGAACCAGGATATTTGCATAAAGTTCCACTTCAAACCTATTTCGAGGAGGTAAAAAAATATAAAACTTTGTCAACCATGAAAGCAGAAAGGTTGCATCTAGTGTAATGCCCGAAGATCTGAAGCCAAACCCAATTTCAGGGAAGAGTGATTGCAGATTGGGAAAATAAAAGGAGAAGATTTATAATTTTCCACTGCCATGAGAAATGTGAATTATTCGGATTATGTGATGAGATTCGGAATACTATAGGGTTGAGCCTTTCACCTTTTGAGAAAAGTAATCGCATATGATGCATTGGCGGTATTGAAACTTGCTTAGCTCTTTGTTGAAGAAAGTACACAATACGTCCGTCTTTCCAATTTCCTTTCTTTCGATTCAGAACAGTAATAAGCCAATAATAGAAAAAAATGTCCTTTTATTCTAGAAGAGTATTTTACGGGCGTTCTCTCGCTTTTCTCGGAAATTATTAGCCGAACCAGAATTTTCCGCCCCGGTGGACAATAGGTAGACTCTTTTTTGCCCTTATCTTTATTAAATTTTATTGTGGCGAACATTATTTTCGAAAAAATGAAATTCGTTGTTCCTTTGAGGAAAAAATCTTAAGCCGAGCTATTTTTAACAAATTTCCATGCCTAAAAAATAATTCGCATAAATTAAAGCCTTTCGAATTCCCCAAGTTAATTATTTGCGTCATATGCACAAATAGGATCAAAATCAGACTCAGGTGACTCCGTCGAAAATGAAATGGAATTTCCAAGAAATGCAAAATTCTTTCACAACTAAAAAAGGAAGCCTATGAAGAATATTTTAATTAAAACATCCAAAACGCAAAGATGGAATTCAGAATCATAGTTAATAAGAAAAAAGTAAAAGTTGGAGATCAGTTGGAATGAAATATATGAAAAGAGAAAAATTGGATGGTAGGTATAGTAGAATTGTTCAAAGAAAAAACTTTCTTTTGTGGGAAAGGAGTGAAAAGACGAGGCGGGTAGAGTGGTAGTAAGTCCATCCGACAAAAAAAGGATTCATTTCCTCTCTGCCCTTCCATTCATTCATCCACGGCTCCCGACATCTTCTTGTGACCAAGATTTTTTAAATATGCAAATTGGTTTTACTGGTGTAAACCCCATGGTGTACTTTTCTCAAGGGAAATATGTAGTCGTACGTACTAGTCCTAGCATCCTTTGGAATGTCATCTTTGTGTATTACATATTCTTACTACTTGGTCCGTATGTTAGAGCCAGTATAAAATACAACGAACTAAAAAGACATTCGGATATAGTCATCTAGTCTTTTAAACCTCAAAAATTCTGAAATGCCGATTTTAAAAAATCTATACATCACGGCAAATGTTCCGAGGATATCAATTTTAATTTGTAAATTGTCTTCAACACAAAATCCTATAATTTAGCAAGTAGATGAAGCCATTTTATTAATGTTAGCGTTAGCCTACGCACTCCTGTGCCGACTAATGCTGTTCTTGTACAAAACTTGTCACCCAAGCTGTCACCCATCAACTCGGTTTTGCTGCGGTGGATGAAAATCTCGTTTTCGTCCTTTCCTTCCTTCCTACCCTCATTAGTCTTAATAATCCCAATTTCCCCAGACTCTAGCTACCACCCACTCACAAAATATTTTTACGCAGTAACAACGGGTTCAAATTCTGACATCTTGGAAATATTATCGAATTTTAAAATTGACAAAATTCTTGAAACAAGGTGAGGCTAAGGTTTGGCTAAATTTTCTTCTTCAATAATAGTAAAGCATCAGATCAGGTGAATTCAGTTGATACGAACGAGAGCGTTTTTCTAGTTCTCCTCAATTTATTCCAAAGTCAATTTTGAAATGAAATTCTGAATATGTTCCCTCAAACCAAACCACTCTACTTCTGTCTATCCTTTGTTTACTATTGGCATTACCATGCTTGAACGGATTGAGCATTTTTAGCTCTTTTCATACACGGAATTCCAGCGAAATGATATGGCGTCATATCTTGAAAGAACCTGAGAGAAAGAAGAAGGAACCACTCCACCATAACCAAGTAAAAGTTTATGACATGGCAGCAGCGGTGGGGAAAGGAAACGCCTCGTTAAATTTTATCCACTATCCGCCGACAAGATCAAATTTAGTGCCCTAGCTCTTGTCTCCATACCTCTGTCGCTTTCTCTCATCAGTTTCATTGCCATTACTCGGATTGAATCGCACCAGCTGCACTTGGAATTGTAATGGTTGAATGGTTACTCTAACAAGTGCCACCAAAGCAAGAAATGAATTCTCCACTTATATTCTCTACCTTGAGAAAAGGTGGGAGGTCATCTCATATGCAAATTCTTATGTGAAAATCAACATCTAGTTTAGAAATTAGCTCTAAACAGATGTATCTGTGACTGAGAAATTCAGAGTCAGGGCTTTGCTAGTGCCAGGCCGTAAAACTAAATTTTAATTGATACTCGTGGGCCATAACTGGCTGAATCGGCACTTTTGAGAGTTTATTGACATTCAATAAAAGAGATGCAAAGTTGAGTCATTAAAATTCTAATTTTAGAACTTTATGGCCGACCAAGTAAATTATATTTCTCCTACGTCATTGTGCTTTGTGATAAATCTGGTGAGTTTAATCCATCTTCGAAATAGACTTTGTGTATCATTTGTCATTGCAGAATTTTAAATTCCACTATAATCACTAATCAGAACTTAATGGTCCAAGAAGCAGGGTTGGGTTAATAAATCATAAAATCAGAAACCCCATCCCTCAGATTTTTTATATTTTCCTTACGACCATCTAATATTTTCTCATAAGAACGATGACGGAAAACTTCTCATGAAATATGATCTACATTTGACAAATTATGCAGAATAAATCTGAAAAAATATTGCTAACGCGTCGCAGTATTTCAAGCAAGATCGGGACGCAGAAGTGATTTTTATTACTTCCTTCCAACGCCATTGGAGAATTTACTGCTATCCTACCCAATCACAGGTACTTGGAATATGGAATGAGACAACAAGATAAAATAATACCCTCATTTGTAATCTGAAATTTGAAAATTGGATGGAATATGATTGAAGTCCACTGGGAGTGTTACTAAATTATTAGCATCTTTCTTGTCAACCCGACTAATGCCTATTTACCCTGTTCAGGATCCGTATAATAAGGTCTACAAAAGAAACCCGATGAAAGATTTGCGTCATTTTGGGCTATTTCTATATTTTGACAAATCAAGATCAGGCAGCCAAAATGAAAGGATTACACGCTTTAGATTTACTCATTCATTCAATCTATTGAATTATGTTTTCAAGCAGAATCAGGCCATGCATGTCCACGTGTTGCTCAAAATATAATTCCAGGAGAGGATGTGAAAATAACTACTACTGATTGTCGCTTTTCAGATTGTTTCTAAGAACCAATTAGTACTAGTTGATTGGAATTTTTCTAAGTGAGGAAACTCTTGAGAAGGCGTTGGTGGGCTTTAAGTTAAATTCAAGCCAAACGCCTGGCGTTTGGATTTTTACAAATTGGAAATACAGAGAAAACGAAATGACATGATCTAAATGCGACTCAAGTAAAATACGAGGAATATCAATTCGGCATAAAAATCCTGCGTTCGCTGAAAATTGTCAATTTAAAACACATTTAGAATAAATATTAGAAATAAAATCGACTTTTAGTATTTTTTGTGAGATGAAAGGAATTTCCTACAGATTTGGACTTGTAATATTATGCACAAATTCTCCTATTGTTCTAACATGGCTTACTGCAGAAACTTGATCTGCTGCGTTCAACCCTATTGCATTGTTTTCCGGACAACTGGATTTCTGAAGAGGAAAGCAATAATTTCAGGATTGGGATAGAACTTATGCAGGCAAACAATACTATTGCAAGGGAATTTGAATTCTTCCCCAACACATACACAACTTCAGCTAGGCAGGCCAATAAATTTTGGGAGAATAATAGAATTGACGTTGATTAATTTTCGGAGGCAATCATTCACAGGACAACATTGAATTGGCTAAACTTCTATTCCTCCCATATTAATTTTGATGAACAGTAGGAAAATTTTATTAAATATTGAAATCGATTCACCTTCACGTGTTAGATGAAATTTAATTTTATCACAGAATTAATCATAAAGTCACATCGTTCGATCTGTCTGATTCTTGTAAATTACATTTTAAAGGTGGAAACAACTTATGATTGTCAAATTTAATGTAATAAAAACATCAAGCAAATTGACCAATAGTAAACAAAAACAACATAATATTTTTCCCCTGCTATTTTTGTAACTCTATTAAGGGTAACTCGATCTTATTCTAGCTGTAGTGAAAAAGTCAAGATCTAAAGGAAGAAGCTCATTACATCCCATCACGGCATGACGGAGAAAGGAGTGCACACCTTAATTTAGATATTATTATTCTTTGAACCTGAGGAAGACAGGAAAAAACATCTTATTCATCCGGCCCAGCCTCCCTTCTTTTGTATATTAATATTAATATATAAGAAACAAGAAGAAAAAAACAAAGTTGAGTGGCATTAAGACTCTGCTCCGTTAGGATCAGATCTTACGAATTTGCCAACCCCATTAGTTTCAAAATCTAATCTACTTTGCTGTTGCTCTCATCCACTGTAATGTACAGTACAGAGCTGAGCTAGCTAATCCTATTGAACCTGTTTACTCTATTAAATAAAAGACGTAAAAAGCCCTCAAGGGTCCTCTGTATTTTATCCATGTGCACAAATTACCCTAACTCTCTCATCTAACCCTTCTTCTGCCTCCATGTGCATATTGCATAAGGTGGGGTGAAACTATTTCCGGCGTTTTTATCATGGTTTCTACATAGTGCGTCTTGGAAAATTAAATTGTTCCTAAAATATTCTTCTTACTGAATGTAAAATTGTTTCAAACAAAATATTTATCGAATTTTTTTACACTTTTAAGAAAATCTGAGAAAACTGTACTTGGCATAAAAAATATTCTTTAAATTTTGAAGATCAGAGACAAATATATTCGTTAGAGTTTAGAAATACAAGGAGATATAACGCCCAAGGGGGTTCAAAATGCAAGTGTAGTGTTAGTATTGTATCAGGAATTAAAATTAGTGCAATGCTCTAGACGGCAGGAATAGTAGAAGTAGTGTCGTGTGGATTTTCCCACACGCGAAACGGCTTGATATTTTTTTGTAATGTTTATGAAGCGCAAATCCGCCCTTGGTCTCACACAGTCACATTCCATCCAACACAACAACACTATGCTTGGGTCTAACACATTCAATCACAATAATGTGGTCTAGTCATCTTAAGCACTATGCAAATATTATGACTTTTATAATCTTAACAATCGTGAGGAACACGATGTTTAAAAATCCAATGTGCTTAGACTCTTCCTAAATTGGTTAAAGGTGTATCGCACAAAAAATGAGTTGCCAGGTATCTTGATAAAAAATTACAGCGTATGAAAAAATTAATCAATTGTTCCCAAAATAAATTATGTTCAGCCTTCTTGGATATAAACAAGAGACAGCAATTGAAAAGTTTGAGCGGAACACTATTACGCCGCCCCCACTCATGAACAATCCCCTGCAGAGCAATATTAAACTTAAACTTGGATCATAGCACAATGGTTTAATTTATGCAAAAACTTAAAACCGACTTGCTTCGTCGCTACATTTATGTACGTACGTGCAAAATCATTTACGCATTGTTTTGAACAAAGTTTTCGCCGACCCCGACCGTGAAAAGTGGTGATAAGAAAGTTTCTTGACTACCTTATTTCACTTTTCAGAAAAAATAAATGGAACTAGCTGCGAACTAAGTTTGGTATAAAAGTTTGAGGAAATTGCTACTTGCGTTGCGGAATAAGATAATGGGGTTACATTTTTATATAAATTTTGCTTAGCCCGGCCCATGCGGATTGGATTGTTGAAACTATTCCCTTCTTTTGCTCTCGCGTTAGAATAAATTGAATTTTGCGACAAGTTGGAAAACTATGATTAATCATTTATATGCGAAAAAATTTACATTTTGATTTGGACATATAATTTGCAACATATTCGGAGAAAACAAAAATGATGTCAAATCCTTGATAAATAAGCTTTACGTATTTCCAATTTCTTGGAAGTTGTCGAGATGCCAATTAGGATTCAAGTGGGAAATTCCGTGCTTGAAAAATCTACGAGATAACTCTGACGCTATCATCCACCCTCATCCGCATGTCGTCATTGATATTTTGCTACGCTTAAGCTCTCTTGAATTTCACTGGCTCTCCATGAAAAGTTTATTAAATGCCAAGAAGAACGGAACATGTTCCACTTATGTATTTGAACACTTTTCGTGCGTCATTTCCGCAACAACTTTTATAAAAAATGAACATTTTGGCCAAGAAAACAACTCAAGTATTTATTTACGTTTTCTAACCTCAATTTTGTTGGGAGCATCGTCGAGAATAATAGGCCATAGATTAAATTTTGAACAAGATTCCATCCTTAACTCAAGGAGCATCAAGAAGAAGAGAGAAGTTTTGAAGTTGTAAATAATCATAATTTAAACCCACAAAAGTGCGCCGGCCACAAAGGCTAATCTGCTAACTTTTAGAATTCACCTGGGTAATCAAAATGCAAAAAATTAACAAGGCGAATTTCAAAATTCCCAACTTTTGCTCAAAAAAGTTATTTTTTTGAACATGAATGAAGGCATGAATAAAACCTGGGTAGACTTTGAGTTATTTTTCATTAGATGGGACAGAATCGAGAGATTCTGTTTTCCCCAGCTTGTGCTTGTCATGAAAGAAACCGAATTTGAATGTCTTTCACAGGATCTGCTGTCAGCCTTGCAT
>WJEZ01002264.1:0-14055 GCA_009869925.1 Thalassaphorura encarpata | reverse complement strand
AATGTTTTTACTTTAGCCTTTCGTCTCTTCTTGCATTATGGATTCTGAAATTTTCAGAAATTTTCATTATTGACTGACGGATGTACAACTACTACGTGACACCACTGACCTATGATTTGAACAGAATCACCCTTTCAAGTTTGTCATGAATTTGACGTGTGACGTGTTGTTTAAAGAAATAGTGATAAAAGGATTTTTATTTTGAGTCGCAGTTTAAGATTGTTCTGCGAAATCATTGGCACTGCCTACCGCGTCGCAAAATTCGGTTCGGTCATTCAAATCTTTCAAAATCATGATATGAATCTGATCCGTCTAATCATAAATTAATCATAAACTCAGCAAATCTGACGGAATGTGAAAAGAAAAGCAAAGAAAATGCAAATGAGTTTTTCTTACTTTCTCGAGTAGAAAATCTTGAGTTGAGTCTTGACATTTGAATACTACTAATTCACTCGAGATTCACATGGACTGACCGAAAACAGTTAAACAAACTTAAAAGGCACAGTACTCATAGTGTCTGTCTACTTTGAATTTGAATTTGTACTTTTCAGGAACAAGATTTATTAGTAAACAGGGAGGAATATTCGACCGAGTTAAGGGAATTTCTGTAGAGATGTCTCACTCAGCTGGGGTGAGAAAATCTGGGATTGACAAATCCGACGTTCCAACAACTCAACTTTTCCGGTCCCCATTGCTTTCACGTCAATTTTTCTAATGTCTCTACATTAGAGTAGCGTGGTTAGTCCCACCCAACCATTTCAGCAATTAATTAAGAAACCAAACACATATTAATTTGGTCAAAACTCAGAGAAGAAGAGATCATACACGACCACAACAGAAACTTGTTTGAGAAAAACTTAAATCTGTTAGCTGATATGAGGTTCTGATTCTGATCTAGTCACAAATTATTTTTCAAATATTTTCAACGCGTCATGATTCTAAGCATGGCAATTTTTATATCAACCCATTCCGTAGACTTTGCAAATTGTAGCACTTGCAACACCTCCTTTCTCTTCGTCATCACAATTTTAAAATTCTAAGTTGAAAATCTGATACAGATGTTGTGTCAGTGACTGTCATTTAGTAATGAGTTATTTCTGTCTCTCGTCTTGGCTAATCTAAATAGTTGAGAGCAATGCCCACGTTATGCGCTCATTAATACATAGCTTAAAATTATCATGGTTTGAGACTGCTGGCTTGTGTAAGTCCTTAGAATTTTTTTAGAAACTCGAACAATCCCAGAATGTCAAGATGAGATTGAAGGTCCCTTCGCCTGGTGTCCATGAATTCGGCAATTATTATTATTCAGGTGATGAAGCAGATTAATTTGGTTCCCCATTAGCAGTTTTTCGTTCCGAAGTAATAAGGTCATTCACATTCCAAAGATGGTTGCGCGAAATTGGCGAAAACTTGTTCAATCCCATTATCCTGATTCTCTAAGTGCATGAAATTGAGCTAACCGAAAGAAAATCAATGCTAATCTTTCATTTCATGCTAACGACCTCAAAAGTCAATATTTTGTGAGATCTTTGCACCTTAATACTTTCCTCTTTCCCGTTCCATGCATTAGAGGATGGTCTTCATTATCAGAGGAAATTGGGAACGAATGGTCTCAGGTAATGGGCATTGATAGCCCCAAATTCATTCCTTCATTTCTTGGAAATTATATGATTCGCTGGCATTGCATGAAAAGTAGACCTCGCGAATAATGTTAAAGTATATATTTGCCCATACAATGTGAAGGCTTTTGATGGCAGACACTTCAGAAATACCTGAAGAACCTCTGAACCTTCTAGAGCGAACATAAATATGTTAATTCTGATTGATGAGAGTTCCTATGAGTTAATCGTTCAATGAAATGAAATGTTAGGTTGAATTGATATATTACGAGTTGTTACATTACATCTCGATTAAAATAGATTGAATTTTATAGCTCCAAATTAAGGTCAAGAAAATTCTTTGGTGAGTACTTTATTGACTTTAATTGTCGAGCGGAGAACCATGATGGCATGCGTCGACATCATGTTAATAACGTTAAAATAGAAGTATTTGCAATTCAAACTAGAATAATTTAATAGTTTAGATCCAACAGGCATGAATGATTGATTAAGTTAATAGATTTGACAGAAAAACAATCTTTAGAAATTCCGTGAAGGAAGTTATAATTTGACGTAATGTCTCGAGGCTTACTTTTAGGGTGACAGATAATTAGTTTTCTACTTTGTTATTCAGACGGCAGAGTAATTTGCAATAAAACTGTTAGCTCAAGTCAAAGATTGCATAAACTTTACTTTACTAGTTTCGTAGGTTTATACAGCCTTAATCTTAAAATCATGCAACACACCCTCGGACTCTGACTGAATCCTTGTTTTTTGCATAAGTATTTCGGTGAAAGGAACGGTTGTCTAATACCACGGTCATGGCCCCACGTATACCAGTGTAAATGTAAGGGAAGGGCTATGGCTCTTCGAACATAAAATTGCACATTTTGTAGATACACGACCGACGACCCGAAATGTTACGCCAAAGTAATTTGCAATCAAGTCAAAGATTGCATAAACTTTACTTTACTAGTTTCGTAGGTTTATACAGCCTTAATCTTAAAATCATGCAACACACCCTCGGACTCTGACTGAATCCTTGTTTTTTGCAGAAATATTTCGGTGAAAGGAACGGTTGTCTAATACCACGGTCATGGCCCCACGTATACCAGTGAGTAAACGTGGGGCCATGTAAGGGAAATAAGTGTAAATGTAAGGGAAGGGCTATGGCTCTTCGAACATAAAATTGCACATTTTGTAGATACACGACCGACGACCCGAAATGTGTGTTGGTTTCATTGCAGTGGGGGTGAGTCCAAACGCTAAAAGAAAGAACATATAAGTGCAAAAAAACTAACCCTTCCTTCGTAGCTAAGCGAGCGAAAGTATTAAAGGATTGAAATGTGTGTACATTATGAACGTATACTCGGAAAATTATAATGCATCATACCAGGTGAACATTCTTCACTCTTTTGTAACTCCTAACTCATTGTCTGTCATCGAAGGACTCGTCTAAACGAGGCTTCAACAATGCAATTTTCCACTGCAGCAAAATTATCCAACGGCCAAACTTGTACATGTCCGTTAATTACACATTTGCAAAGAAGATTTGCCATCTGCTCTGCTGCAGCTAAAACTACATCCTCATTTAAGAGACCTGAGGTCACGTCAAAATTCATCCACTCAGCCTAACCGAGAATGAGTTTTAGTTTTATTACACAATTTTTGGCCTGTATCATTGAAGTGTATTTTTATAAAAATTGTATCTATTTCAAGATTAGATATCCATTGGAGCCAAGTAAATTGATCTGATTAAATTGACCATGAATCTGAATGGTTGGACGTTTTCCTCGAGTCGAGGACAGAGAAAATGTAAAGTGTACACGAGTCGCCTTTCATAGTTATGAGAAAACAAAAAAATGAAGGTTTAGCTGTAAGTCGTACGTCGTAACTTAACCCTCCAGTAGAATGACTTGTCATCTGAAAGACCTCCACAACTACTACACGGAGACTCCTTTCCCTTTTCACCTTGAGTTGACTTAGCTGAAAGCTGGGCTACTTGGGTTTAATAATATAATGTAGCCCTGATTACAGGTAGACGGACCAAATAGAAATACACTGTCCTTTTAACATTAACATTCAGCTTACCTTGCATCTTATTATTCCATTGGACTACTGTAGACAGGTTTCTTTTAATTCATTCAATTATTAATACAATTCAAAAGCATGCATGGATTGGATTATGGATTTCCTTCCTAAAGGTTTTATTCTGTTAATACAATTTATTATATCAGAAACTAAAGTAAGGGGGAAAGACAACGAGCGAAGCGTTAGGCATGCTGACTCACGTATCTTTCCAGTGACGCTGACGCTTTTCCCCATCCATCCCATGCCATGCCATATATTTGGATTTGGGTTTGGTTTGTACTCTACACGAGTCAACATCAAACTTGCACATTAGATTTTCGCCAGTCGAGGCGAATGCATGTTACTCACACAATCCACTTTTGCACGGCACTAGCGGCGTACCTTGTGTATTGTGTTCCTTTTGCAAATTTTTAGCGTAGCTTGGACTTGGAGTGCGGGTGGTAGATAGATAGGTGCGGTCGCTATAACTTACTGGAAATATTATTTCCGCTGCTGCTGTGAAATTATTTATTAGTCAATTGAATATAATAAATTAACTTTGTTTGTTCCATTCCACTTGTCTTGTGTCATTTGCAGCACGTCGTCATCGACGTTTCCGACCGACCGCGGCCACCAAGCGAAGGATAACAAGGAAAACTTGAAATAATTTATTCCACTACATTATAAAATAATATTAATGTGCTGTAATTAAATTCTTTGGAAAATATTTAGCATTAGCGTTGTGCGTCAAAACATAATACTACGAGTGATAAAAAAGTTTGCATTAGGTTGAGTCAAGTGAAGTGTCAATTAAAGTTGACTAGTCTTTGTTCCAAAAACTGACAAATTTTCAGTCAAAATGGTTGTGCACGATAATGTTGGAGTTGGAGATTTTGTCCTCCTGGACCAAATTTCCATGAATGGCTTCACGGATAATTTGCAAACAAGGTCAGTTGATTTTTCATTTTTAGTTAAGACATTTGGTTTCATATGGTTCAACTCAGGCCAACCACCGAAGCGAGCAAAAATTAAAATAGAATGAGCATAACGGTTTTCAATCATCTTCTTCAAATCTTCACCAACCGGCATTTCTCCCAATTGATATTTGTCAAACGATTGGATTGGAAAGTCACTTTGTTCATCAGGTTTCACGAGGTGGCAAATAGGAAACAAAATTACGTGAAAAAGCAACCATACATAACTTGACTACCACAACAATGAAATAAATGGTCGTGTTTCGTATATAAGTAGCATGCAAAGCCGTCAATTTTCGGCTCACACGCGGCAAGCTGAGATTCGCATTCACATACAAATAAAAATGCATGCTGCACAGCACCCCAACCCCAAGCAATTCTTTCATTCAATCTACTCACACTCCATGCATTTTTGCTTTGCTCCTGCTGCATTCACAAAAACTTTCTTAACTCATCGTACTATCTTAAAAGTCAAATCAAACCAAATCGAATTCACATTCACAAAACAAAACGCAATCATTTGTTAACTCACGAGGTGGCAAATAGGAAACAAAATTACGTGAAAAAGCAACCATACATAACTTGACTACCACAACAATGAAATAAATGGTCGTGTTTCGCATATAAGCAGCATGCAAAGCCGTCAATTTTCGGCTCACACGCGGCAAGCTGAAATTCGCATTCACATACAAATAAAAATGCATACTGCACAGCACCCAAGCAATTCTTTCATTCAATCTACTCACACTCCATGCATTTTTGCTTTGCTCCTGCTGCATTCACCAAAACTTTCTTAACTCATCGTACTATCTTAAAAGTCAAATCAAACCAAATCGAATTCACATTCACAAAACAAAACGCAATCATTTGTTAACATTTTCTTTCATCACGATTTACACAATTACAAAAATACATGAAACAGGAGATTTGAAAAGATAAATTTGACGAAGGATTTGTTTTCCAATCATGAGTCTGTCGGTACAAGTACATCGGCGGACAAATCACATGTCAAATATTTTTATCAACATTTTAAGGGATGCATGGTTCCATGCACATTAATTTTAGTTGTGGCAGAGGTTAGCCAAGTGAGACTTAACAACCCTCCTCCGAAGGAAAAATACAAAAGTAGTACCGTACGCCCAAGACATAATAACGTAAATTTTGACACTAACAGACAACAAAAACAGGGGTGGAGAAGTGGAAGTCAGTAATCTCAATTACTACAACTTATAACCTGAATTTGATGGTCGTTTATTACTTGAATTTTTTTATCTGTCCATGTCTAGTTTGTTCTGCAGGAGTAACCTTATATTAGTGCTCACAATAAGTCAGCCCTTGTTATCATTATAAAGTATAATGAACGCAAAGACGTTGCAAGTTGCAATCAATGATAAACTTGAACATGTTTTTATGTGTGTGACTGTAATATTGACATATGCGTATGCTATGCACTATGCACTCAAAATTGCAATAGCTTCTTGCAGCGCGTTTCACTAATAAGTTGAGAAACCAGAAGTGCATTGAAATCAGACGCATCAGCATTATGTAGTACAGCCAGAACTCAAATTGAAAGAATGACCAATGTTTCACAACTTGAAATTGTTTATTGGATCAAACGTGTTAAAGTTTTTAGACACAAAGTACGACAATATTAATGAGCATTATACGTGGCTTAAATTATCCAGAAAATCTAAGCCTTTCATTTCAAATAGTGGAGCTTTAAATTCCTTTAAAATTCCAAAGCATAGAACAATGCTAAGTAGAATGAAGTACATTGCGTTTTGTGCACTTGAACGTAATCACGCAGGTGGAGAATGTGCATTGCATCACGAAATGTTAATTAAAATGATATAATGTTAATGGCAGACGTCCCATAGCTAAAGCTCTGTGATATGGCTTGGCTATCCTGCATGTCTCAATGTACAATGTAGGAATAGGAACAAGGCAATTGAACTGAGAATGGGAATAAAATCTATTTAAAAAATTCCTACGGCCGAGCTAAGACTTGGAGTTTTTTAATAGAGCCTTTCGTTGTCGACCTCTACAGACTTTGCAATGCTACAAATCGCAAGAAAATACATGATTGGATCCCACAGGTCAAGTAGGGATTAAAATAATAATACAAGCTTGGAACTTTTTATGAAGCAAAACAAACGAAATGTTTGTATAATATCCGTTGAATTTTTTGTAACCAATATTATGCTCTGAAAACCAATTCGAAGTGGAGTTAAAAGTTAAGACCACTCGCAGCGGACCTCAATCCCCATTAACCTTCACTGGGAAGTCTATTGGCAAGTTTTATTAAGTTTCACGGAAGACTAAGGATTTAGGCTCGCTCTCGTAGTCAAGTTGAAATTATTACATTAGCACTTGCAATTGCTGCAACCTCTGAACGTGATTATCCCTGTTTTACCTGAAGGTTAAAGAAATTCACGTGCTTCTTTACATAAATAAACCTTTGCTTCCGAAAAATTTGAAACTAGAATGTTAACGCTTAAAATGTTCTTGCATGTAAGCTGGAAATTAATTATATAAGTTCAAACGAGGCATTGAGTCTGTATTTATGAGATCAATAGCGAGTATTACGAATGTGATGTAGCGAAGGCTAAAGGTGTAAGTTTACCCAAAAATGGCCCATGTATGAGTATTAATAATCGTCCGAATGAATGGTTTGTGACTAATCATCGTAAATAAATGCATGTGGCATCCTTATGGGGTTTTGCGATGATGACACAGTTTCCTTGATGACTGCATGCATAGGTTTTGAGGCAAGCCCAGAAATGACATCAGGGCTGTCCGTATGGAAATGATGTTGTCTATTGCCTTATACGAGAGATTATTTGAATAATTACCCTAGCAAGTTTAGCTTAGCTTAAGTTAGACAGCTAAGATTTTCTATTCATTTGCATAATCAACTAACTTTGACTCACGTGTAGTATTCCTCAATGAAGAAGTAACAAAAACAACACGCAACTAACACTTCTGTGTCATGTATCATTCCGCCCCACCTTATCTTAGTCTTGGATGGGGTATGAATAAACCGATTTTGCAAATATTCAGACTGCTCTACTGACACTAGTAGGTGTGAATGATATTTTGCGAATGCCAAGTGCACTACCCGACACCCACATAAATCATAAAAATAAATTCATCCACTTTTCCCAATAGGTTAAGATAACATTCAATGAGAGCTAAAAGTCTCACTCTGTCTATCTGTCGGCTTTTTATTCGAAGAAAATATTAGATTTAAGGAAGTTTTCAATTATCTAGATAAAATATGGCATGCTAATGTTTTCCGTTTGCAATTTAGTAGTAAATCGTAACATAAAATTAGCATGCATGGTGTAGTAGAAAAAAACTTCAAGTGAATGGTTGTGGGTGATGTTTGTTGACTCAAGGTGCTGAATGAACTACCATTGTATTCTTGTTTCGCGCACCTTACTTTTCTTTGTGATTACTAATTCATGATTTAATTGAATAACATTTTACCTGATTACGCAAGATCCTATGTATTCAGCAAAACTTGAACATCTGTTATAGTACAATTAATTTCAATGGAGATTGTTTAAAGATTTTATTGAAATATCGCAGTTAGTAGTGCCAGACGGAATTTAGACTGAATTTCAATTCGCTCACATTCTCGTCAAACCTGGTGTATTTTGATCTACTCAAATTAACAGGAATAGATACATACATTCCCCTTGGATTCCTTTAACTACGAATGGAACAGTAGCAAATTCACAAGAAAAAGCTATAAAGTATATATTCAATCTATCTGCCCGTAGTCATTCAAATCGGGTGAGGAAGCTTCCTTACAATATGTAGGTTAGCAAAATGGGCTAATGGCTAATCCATTCAAAATAAACTCGA
This sequence comes from Thalassaphorura encarpata, assembly GCA_009869925.1. Lineage (NCBI taxonomy): Eukaryota > Metazoa > Arthropoda > Collembola > Poduromorpha > Onychiuridae > Thalassaphorura > Thalassaphorura encarpata. The sequence goes on along the minus strand of WJEZ01002264.1, from coordinate 5,543 downwards.
CTGTCTCTGAAAACTTTGATGAACGTATTCTATTGGATTAAGCAGTATTTTTGTAGATTTTAGAATATCTAGTACTAGAAACGCATATTTCTGAAGAACAGAGGGAAATGCTTTTTAAGTACCACCTTTTTATTTATTTTTTGTCGGGAGATTTTTCCATATTAACTTTACTGGAATCCGAGTATTTCAGTCCCTTCACATGTGCACCTTTAAACTTGAAACCAGCTAAAGGAAAATAAGGACAGTCACGCTAAATGCATTTTATCACATTCCGAACATAAATTTTTTATGACTAAAGGGAAGTTTCAAGAACATGAGCATCACATTATTTATCCGTACATATGTAGGGGGACGAGTGGTTCTTCCACTTAATAATATGTCAAACGCCTTGGTCTTAGACTTGGTAATTCCTATTTTTAAGCCATTTGTTTGGTGGAAAATCGTAAAAGAAGAGCAAGAGCAGAGCTTAAAGTTCTTTGAGGATTTCACGGTCACGCCGTGAACGAAAACCAATTTTTCATCGTAAAAGCCGTAAAATAGTTGTGTTTGCAATACTCTGGCGAGTGAGGCGTGACCATTTCGGAAAGTTGAAAATAAAACGAGTGTTCATTTTATCATGGAAAAATTTAAACTTTAAAGCCCGAGAAAATTGACTAATCTAGGGTTTCCACCATTGCCAGGATTACTATGCTAAATTTATATTTTTAAATGTAATCGTAGTGAAGGCATGTGGCAGAATTACATTATCTTCTAATGGATGCCAATTGTCAGCTCCATTTCATCCTTCATCGAATGTCAGGAATGGCGGTGATGTCGAAATAAATACTTTAATGGCTAATGGCTAACTATGTCACTATGAAACACGAAAGCCATTTATAATCCAGGGCAGAAATGAATCCATTTATTGGAGGTGAACCTAATCTAATCTTGACTTTCCAAGTCTTCCCACGAGCAGAACTGAACAATACCGAATCCTGCTCCTGTTTCTGGTTATTTTTTAGCATTATAGTAGGTGATCCTGGCCTCGTTATCTTTGCCATTGCCAAATAGAAAATAGAACATAATTTATTTGCCGATGGGGTTATTGCATCTATGTATTATTTGCAAATGATTTATCACGGAGAATTTTTGGTCAATGTCAATCAACGTGTACATAGAATTTTAAATTATTCCACACTGCAGGATATATACTCAAACAATGTTCTAATGCTCATATTTTTTTATTATGAGCTATTACTTGCGAAGGAAACATTTTACATTTTATAGAGAAACTGCCTATCGTAGGGTGTTTAAGAATGTTTTATTAATATTTTATTGCGAAGACCAGTCCTAGAATATGAGTTTCATTTCAAATGACATCATTCTACCACTATGTCGCTACTTAATAATGCTGACATACGTATAGTAATTAACAACGATTAGTCACTTGTAAGTGAAAGCGAGTTTGGAAAATTATTTTACTGGATGTTTCTTAAGTAGCAGCTCTTACACTTTGCACATTCAGTACACGTATTATAGCATATGCAGAATTTTTGAAATGATTGATCAATTAAATCAATTTATTGAAGAAATCAATAGCAGGTATTGATTTAGAAATTCTTAATTTAATTAACGCTAGTAAATTGAGTATTCAAGATTCAAGCATTTTAGATGTTTAGTTCGTATTTTGAGACTTACTTGAAGTCCAACATTCTCAATACAATGAGAATTTCATTTTTTTTGCAGATTCAAAGCTGGAAGAATTTACACATATATTGGGGAAGTATGTGTTTCGATGAATCCTTACAAAACACTCAACATATATACACCGGAGCATGTATCAGACTACAAAGGTTGGATTTTTAACACAATTCATCTGGATAACTTCCAAATAATATTCATGTCTCTATTCAATGACTGATTGCAATTAGTATCCTTTTAACGGCTACGGACGTCCAACTACCAGCTTATAATTTGATCATAAATTTGGTTGAACAGGTCGAGAGATCTTCGAGAGGGCTCCTCATATATTTGCCATCGCAGATGCGGCGTACAGGACGATGAGAAGAGCTGGAAAGGATACTTGCATTATGATAAGTGGAGAGTCTGGGTCCGGAAAGACGGAGGCTTCTAAAATCATTATGCGCTACATTGCTGCTGTCACAAATCAAAGCGGGTATCAGGAAGTGGAGCGAGTGAAGAACATCCTCATTCAATCTAATTGTGTCCTAGAAGCTTTTGGAAATGCTAGAACTAGTCGAAATGATAATAGCTCACGGTTTGGAAAATATATGGACATCCAATTCGATTGGAAAGGAGATCCCGTTGGAGGAAAAATTGAAAACTATTTATTAGAAAAGTCTCGTGTAGTTCTTCAACAGAACAACGAAAGGAACTTCCATGCTTTTTACCAGGTAATTGATTTATTTGAGAATCCCCAGAGTAAACTGAATCCACGTGTACCTCGAATAAGAATTTAGTCTGACTAGTCATATCTTAAAAAAGAAGTGCGGTCGGATTTGATCACACCATGAAATCATACTGAGAATCATAAAGTTCTAAATTTAGAATTTGGACATCTGGCTTTCTTTTGCATCTTATCTGATTTGTGACTATTCCTTTAAAATTTCGAGTTCTCATACAACCTCCAGCTGAAAACTTGTCATTCGCACCCTTTCTAATCGGGCTGAATTGAAAAAAGTGAACCCACCCCTGTCGTTCTAATAAGATTGTCTCTGCTTGACATATATTTCCCATTTCCTTAGCTTGCTTTATTTGCGCAGAAGAAAATATACAATATTTGTCAAGAAATTACTAGGAACTTAATGTACCACCACAAAACAGCATCACTGTGCATTTTATTAAAATTTAAATATTTTCTGCTCAAACTGCATCAACTTTGAATTCATGTGTCCAAATTAGGCCCTTGTCTTCGCATGCATAGAACATAATACAAGTTCTTGTAATTCTGAGGACAAATTAGTTTTGGGGTGCTCAGCTCAGCACGTTGTAAGTAATGATGTAAGAATTCTTTGCGTCTTCCTGGCTTGGGTTTGGAGATACAGCTTTTAATGAGGTGCAGTACCGGTAATGCACAAAAGCGAAATTGTTAGATTAGATGAAACCCGTAACAAATGAACAGATGAAGTAGTATGCTAATGGGTAGTGACAGTCAGACTTTGATCGGCCCAGCTTTTGGGAGTTGAATCTGACACGAGTCATTCAACCGACTAAAATGCTAATATCTCTTACAATCTACAATGAAAAGGAATGGAATCCATGAGATGCCTGCAAAGAAAATTGTTTTGTTTGATTGTTGTCCTGTCCTGTGCTGTACCACGGGATGAGATAAATTTTGCGAGTCGTGAACTTTAAACCATAAGAATGGTTTGTGATTGCGGCTGAGATAAAAAACAACACTTTATAATCAGATGAAAGAGCATTGCATTGGCGTGGTAGGACCGCGCCCAAACTAAGTTTGATTCTAATACTAACGCAAAGAACGCGCATTATCATCTCACTCTGCGCACTTAGCGAGGCGTGCCTTGAAATCATTACGCATAATAGGTTCAACTAAATTGAGCAACTTTGATTGTTTCAGCTCATGCTTTCAGATCTGAGGGCATTTATAATTAACACAATTTGTATTAAGTTTTAATCTTAACTCCCAATATGTATTTTTGTTGTAGCTTTTGGTCGGAGGTTCAGACGAAGACTTGAGGAAACGTGACTTGAACAAATCACCAGATTCTTATCACTATACAAAGCAAGGAGGAATTATCCGTGTGGATGGAATCAGTGACAAGAATGATTACAAGAGCGTCAACTCAGCCTTGCGAGTACTTGGGCTTGAAGACACAGAAAGTAAAACAATGTGGGACATTGTTGCAGCGATTCTTCACTTGGGAAATATTTCCTTGAGTGGGGATGGAGAAGGAACAAAAGTATCACCCTCATCTAAAAATTCCATTGACTCTGTAGCCAAACTTCTTCAAGTCCCAGCATCAGATTTATCAAAAGTATTGTGTGAAAGGGCAATTGCTGCTGGAGGCCAAGTCGTGAAGAAAAGTCTCACACCCGAGCAAGCAACGTACGCCAGAGATGCGCTTGCCAAAGCAATTTATGTCAGGTTATTTAACTGGCTCGTTAATCGTGTCAATCAAGCCATTCAACCTGAAGGTATGGGTGGTTATAAAGGAACCGTCATCGGTGTCTTGGACATTTACGGTTTTGAAATTCTTGACACAAACAGTTTCGAACAATTTTGCATTAATGTAAGCAACGATTATTTGAAAATGTAAAGTGCATTTTCGTAGGAAATAAACTTAGTTTATATGATTTATTGTATTTTCAGTACTGCAATGAAAAATTGCAACAACTGTTTATTCAGCTCGTATTGAAACAAGAACAGGAGGAATACAAACGCGAAGGAATCGAGTGGACTCACATTGAGTACTTCAACAATCAAATCATTTGTGATTTGGTTGAACTTCCGCACAAAGGAATTATTGCCATCATGGATGAAGCTTGCTTATCAGTTGGCAACATAACAGACCAGACCGTCCTGGAAGCCATGGATCGCAATCTGAAGACTCACGCCCATTATACAAGTCGTCAGACAAGTCCATCTGACAAACAATTAGTTCATGCTCAGGACTTCAGAATCAAGTATAAAACCTAATTGACAGATGATTTTTTAAATGCAGTTAGGTAAAAAAGCTAATTTATTTGTCTAATTTAATTTTTTTTCAGGCACTACGCCGGAGACGTAACTTACAACATCGATTCCTTCCTTGACAAAAATAAGGTTTGTTTTACAGCTCATGATTGTTGTATGATGCGATTTCTTATCTAATTTCCTATTTATGTTATGTAGGACACATTATTTCAAGATTTGAAACGAATGATGTATAATTCTCGTAACCAAACTGTGACAATTATGTGGCCGGACGGTGCCCAAGATATAACAAAGACGACGAAAAGGCCACTCACAGCAGGAACTATTTTCAAAAATTCCATGGTTGCACTCATTCAGACCTTAGGGAGCAAGGAGCCATATTATGTCAGATGTATCAAACCCAATGATGTCAAATCCCCAACATTGTTCGACAAAGAGCGCGTCACACATCAAGTTGCGTATTTGGGATTATTGGAAAATGTCCGAGTTCGAAGAGCAGGTTTCGCTCACAGAACTACGTACGAGCGATTCGTCCAAAGATATAAAATGTTATCCAGACGAACTTGGCCAAACCCAAGGAAAGGATCAATGCAAGATGCAACGGCAGTTATCGTCCAGGACCAACGAATTGCTGATGACGTGGCTTATGGAAAAACTAAAATATTCATACGAAGCCCACAATCCTTGTTTCAACTTGAGAAGAGCAGAGCTGCCATGATCCCGTCCCTCGTTACATTTTTGCAAAAAATGTGGAGAGGTTACTTGGCTCGTCAATACTTCAAGAAATTGAGAGCTATTCATCGCATTATGGGTGCATACAGAAAATACAAGTTGAGATCATATGTCGCTGATGTACAAAACGTCTTGGGATTTCCTGTTACAAAGG
>WJEZ01002263.1:0-14055 GCA_009869925.1 Thalassaphorura encarpata | reverse complement strand
GGAGTTTTTTTTTGTTTTCACTCTTGCTAATAAGTAGACCATGTCCATGTCCATATAAAGAGAAAGCAAAACGAAGCTCAAGCTCAAACTGAAGCTCCAGGGTTTGAGAGAAAGCCAGGTAGGCTAGGTAATGGTATCTCTTTGACATGTGATCCAAACCGAAGTGAAAGTCCAAGTCGTATTATTAAAACGCTTGTGTAGTAGATAGATAGCGAAAGAGAAACAGTTTGCTTTTGCTATGATCAAAGATCGGTTCGGATTTTTAGATACTCTTCCCGGAATAGTGTGGAAAGTTGGACGCGTCCAGGGAAGGACTAAGGATTTTGTCACAGTATCGTACGCAACTTTAAAAAATCTTTTATGATGAGTCTAAATGTTTATTGATTACAAAATTAATGGACTGGAGATAAATTAAATCGGTGGTTGACCTTTCAATTTTCTTATATTCTCCAGTACTTTATCTTAGAATAGAATTGAACTTTACTTCCATAAAAAGTTCACCATTACCATCACATTGAATAGAAAAAGAATAGACAAACAGTGAACTGAAATCAGACACGTTTTTAGTACGAGCTAAGCTAAAAATAGTTAACATTTATTTCTCAGGAAAGCTTTTTAGCTTAGCTTAGTACAATAATAATAATGCGAATGCGAGACTAGGCTTTAAAGAAAGAAATAAGAAAGCTGATCAACTCAAAGACTCAAGATTTGGATTGACTTGACTTACTTCCCTTGCTCTTGCTTGGTCATTAAGTTAAGACTGAAAGACCTTACGACGAAGGATTTTTATGGAGGATGGATATACACACACGTTGAGTGATTGCGTGCTCTTGCAAACTCCCACTGCACGCATTCTCATGTTTTTTTCTAAGCTAGCCGTTTAACGTAACTCCACATTCTTATCTACAGATTGTATTTCTTGTTTGACATTCTTGTAGTATAAAAATCTTGGAACATAGCAGCAAAGGCAGAAATGTACGTATTTAATGCAATCCTTTTAACACTTTACAAAAAAGTCAAGTTTAAATTACTACCTTTGGTTTTGCTTAAGAAGTTTATCATGAAGTAAGAGAAAAAAATTGCAGTTCTGCTGACGCAGAGATGGAATCTGCTGTATTGTGCAATTTCAAGTTGCTTACAAGAAAAAATCTGCTAATTCTGGTTCATTATCACTTCTGACCATCTTTTTAATATTACTTGATTTCTTGGCTCTAGGGTAATCAGGGTCTGCATTTCGAAGCTCAAGCTCTTGTAATGTCTAATTATTTTGTCTGTTTTGCATATGCAATGCTTTGGTTTTGCTTTGCAAAGCTCTGAAGTTTATTTTTTCGTGATTAGGATTTTGATGTTTATAAAATGGACTCTTAATTGTAGCTTTTGCAAAAAGCTTCATAATTTATTCTTCAATAAGTCTAGTCTAGTTGCGTGTTGGAAGAACTTTACCGGTCTAGTGGGCCTTATATAGAGTATAGGCGTATATAGAATTTTTTATTGATTAATTTTTGTCTGTGTTACACTGTGCATCATCCATAGTGTATGCATGCATATGAATTGATTGACTAATTCCTGTTTGTTTGTGCCACAAGTTTGAATATAACATAAACTACGTACGACGACATATTTTTTCCTACTTTTATTATTTGCTCAGCCTACCCGCATGTTTTATGCATGTTTTAAATACATACACAAAATCATGAGTGGGTTGTTGAGAATGTTGAAGTGACTTTGCAAGAATCTTTAGACAATTCCCTGTACTAGTGCTGGTGCTGCGGGACAAGTCCATCCGAACAATGTAAAAGAGTTAAATAAATCTACATGTAAAATATAATCATATTCGTAGGGAGGATTCTATAGTTAGGACTAGACTTGGCTTACCTCACCAACACGGCACGGAGATTTTCAAGTAGTAAGGTAAATATGTAAATTATGCACTTGGAATTAAGTAGATACCTGGAAAGTTGAGCACGTTTCGATCATAATGTGAATATGGCTCAACTCAAAGGGTGATTTACGTTATGATTCTTATTTTCAGAGGATGAGTCGAGCTAGTCAGTCCTTCCTTGTGTTTCAAAGGATTCTTTTTTACTTTTAGTACTCGTGTACTGGGTCGTAATCATCAATCCATATTTTTAGTTGCAGTTGCAGGTCTTGTAAGCAATATTATTTGTGATTCACCTTGTAGCAACAGATTTTTATTTGTTGAATTGAATTCCGAGTTGTCTTCACTCAAATTTGTAAAAAAAATTGACAAATTCGTACATAAAGTGCTACGCAGTGTAAACTCTCGTGAATTCCAAGAGTAAAAAAGAAAATATTGAACCAGACAGGCAGGCAGGGGAGAAAAGTCATGGCCGTGAATAAAAAATATATCTGAACACATCTCAATTTCAATCCTCATTTTACTTTTTTTTTCTTTTCAGATCAGACACATGAATGTGAATGGGATTTTCCAGAAAGTGAAGCGAGCTATAGTAGCCGTCAATAACTAAAGAATAAAGAACCCAACTCCCCAACTCGCCTCACTGACTTCTTTTGAGTGAAAAGTTAAGTAAAGCCGTGCGGTGCGAGGTGCGATACAAACGAAACGAAACGAAAACTTCTTCACTTGCTCTTGCTGAAAATATCCGAAGAAGTTGGATCCAGCTCTAGCCAGAGGAAGATGAAGAAGAAGTCACTTTGCCCAGAGCAAGAGCTCAATTTAGTTTGAAGTTGGCTTTTGGCGAAAGAAGTCATCGAAGAATGGCAAGAGACGTGAACGTGGCTGTGGAGGAGCATAAGCATAAATATCAATATCAGAACTGCACGTACATTCTTCTTGAAACTCATTTCCTGGCTCCCCTGGCGCTGCTACGCTGTTGCTGCTTGGTCTGAGAGTCTGGAATACTAGGAATAATCTAAAACTAGACTACTACAAGTGTTAAAGCCCAGTGTTCTCTTCTCTGCTGCGTACAAATGAAACAAAAATCTCATCTGTGTGTTGATTTGATGAGAGACTCAAAAATAATGTGAACAAGTCATTTCCTCCAGCCAAACGAGACGAGACGGATTTTTTTGTGATTTGAATTTTAAGTAGTAGAGTGAATTGTGAATTTTGTGTTGTGACAAGGAGAAAGGTGCGTTAGACCAGACAGGATAGGACGGACGGGTGCTTCAATTCAAGTTTTAATAAATGAACCTTCATTCCATCCAGTGAATCATATCTACCTTATCTGCTTTCTAAATTTTTGGCTGAGCTAAAACTGAAATGACGCTGGATAAAATGGAGTCGAATAATTCAACGGCACGTTCACAATATTCAACGTCTGGACATTCTACTTTAGGAGCTGGGCGTTGTGGCCCTATGGAAGTTTTGATTAAAGGCCAATGGCATAGGATTTTAGCCTCTTTGGAGGGTCAATATTTGTGTTTGAGTTTGTATGACTTGGATGATCTCTCAGCTGTCAATGGACATGGGAATGGGAATGGGACCGGAAATGGAAAAGTGAACGGGACAAGTGGTAGTAATAGTAGTAATGGAGATAGTGGTACTGGCGGGACAGCCGGGACGACGACGACAGGAGGACCTGATAATCCTACGCCCAGTGAAGCTCGACTTGTCCGTGTCATCAAAACGGAAACAAATGGACTGGGAATATCAATCAAAGGAGGCAAAGAGAATCGAATGCCGATTTTAATATCAAAGATTTTTAAGGTGAGTAGATGTGTACAATTTATTTTCCCAAGATTTCTTCTTTCGCAAATGGCAAGTTAATAAAACACGCCATATGATAACAATAAAACTAAACGAAACGAAACCAAGTATAATAAAATGCTAATCCATGATATAAACTAAACGTAATTGCTTTGATCGTGGTTTGACGTAAAGTGCCATATTAAATTTTACCCGGATTTCTCCCTGACTGATTTTTGGGCGCCGAGGGAGGAGAAGACAGATAGATAGGCTATGGAGCCAATTTGGCGAATCTGCAATAGAAGAAATATACGGGCCTATTTTTATCACTCGCTAGTATAGTATGTCGGGTACATCATTTTATGTGTGTTTACTTGACGGATGACGGAGTGAATCCTTTTTTGATTAAGAAATTACGCCAGGGATTTTTATCCACCCACGCACGACGATACGACAAAGCTGAATTGAATTTGACTTTTTTTGTTTTATTTACATTTGCAGGGAATGGCAGCCGATAAAACAGAGCAGCTGTTTGTAGGGGATGCCATATTATCTGTCAACAATGAGGATTTGAGGAATGCCACACATGATGAAGCTGTCAAAGCCCTTAAACGTGCTGGGAAAATCGTAGATCTAGAAGGTAAACAAACAATGCGACGAGCATCGCGTGGACGGATGGTGGAAAGGATAGGAGAAATAAGTATTTGCTCACAGCCCTTGTTCTGACCATATTTGCGTTTGTTGCAAATATTTGTTTGTGTCTTTTCCTTTGTAGACTGTTCCAGAGCTTTCTGTATTGACAATTTTTGCAATGCCGATGAGATAAACGACAATTTTGTGGAGCAATTATAAAGTTGATTTAGATTGACAACCGTAGATTAGAATTTCTGTTGAAAAACCTTATGAAAAAATAAATTGGAAAAATAATGGCAATTGAAACCTGAATTATGAAAACCATAAAACTAAATCGAAAATTCAATGCTTTCGGGTTATTGCTAATCCGATCCTCAATGCAATTCAAATTTGAATAGAGTCTATAAATTTTATTTTGTTCGTTTATTTTCTAGTGAAATACCTGAAGGAAGTTACGCCTTACTTTCGCAAAGCCTCACTTCTGGCTGAGCTAGGATGGGATTTACAAAAAGAGTACATGCCTGGGAGTACAAAAGAAGAGCAGCAGCAAAATCATTTGGGGATGAATGGTGACAGCCATCACATGAGTATGACTAGTAGTTCTTCCCTCCCTGGACCTCCACCAGATTCATCCTATTCCAGATCTGATACCCGATGTGTTCCAATCACCCTAGCTCTGATGGCCTGCAATTTTAAACATCCTGATCCCGGTAAACTTAAGTCTATAGTGATTTGATTTTGAAACGGCAGAACACTTGTATCAAAGTTCCCATTTATCTAAAAACAAACTTTGGCAGGCAGTTGAATTGAATTGACATTTTGTCGGGTGCATAATGCTCATAGCCTAACCAAATGAATGCGGCGGCTGATATTTTTCCAGATCTGATACCCGATGTGTTCCAATCACCCTAGCTCTGATGGCCTGCAATTTTAAACATCCTGATCCCGGTAAGCTTAAGTTTAATCTTAGCCAAGTCTATAGTGATTTGATTTTGAAACGGCTGAACACTTGTATCCAATTTCCCATTTATCTAAAAACAAACTTTTAGCAGGCAGTTGAATTGAATTGACATTTTGTCGGGTGCATAATGCTCATAGCCTAACCAAATGAATGCGGCGGCTGATATTGATATCCTACGTATGTTAGGCACCCTGGTTGCAAATTGCAAATAATTTACATACGGTGAGGAGCGGCCAACTAATTTACAAATTCCAGGGTAGGAATTCTACACATTTTGATGTAATTCTTTCCGCACAATGCGAATGGTCGGACTGAGTTGGAGACTCTGACTCTGACTCTGGCAGATTGACAGATCAAAGATCTAGTGCTAAAGCAAATGCTTAGACTTGACTTGCCAAAGAGTCACCATAAGCTTTAGAGCATTGCTATAGGATTGGATCCTTTCCTCATTTGCTTAATCGTGACTGGCAAAAGCATTGATGGGTGAGAAGCGTCACTGAATACCTTAAACAGCTGAGGGCTGAGAAGCTGTTAATGTCTTAAGAAAGACTAGAATCACTAGAGCATAGCATAGGAGAAGAAACTCTGCCAAATTGAATACTCAGTCCTTCCTGGAGCAGAAGGAAAGAAAATAGAATTTCCATTTAGCACTTGAGTACTTTCCCTGTAACCTGTCGCTCTGAAGAGGAAGTGTGTGAAGGATGTTTAGACTTTCACACGAGGTCTCGACTCATCTGTCGTCTTAAGCATTAATTTAATCCTTGGAGTAAGACTAGGCCAGAGACAGAGTTGAAGGAGATTATTGAAGAGGATTCTTTTGCAAGGAACTTCCAACGAAGTTTGTGTCGTATGAATGAATTTTTGTATACAGTTGCATGCATAAGCATACATACAAAAAATGATGGCGTAATTACGTCAAGACATGAAATTAACGAAGGTCCAGAATTTCTTGTACAATCTTTTGCGCATAAAGAAAATATATTAGGCAACACACCTCGGAAATCTCCCTTGCCAATTTATTTGCCGAGGACAAGGATGTTGAATGTAGGATTTTGAACTGTAGCATACCGTGAGAAAGTGGAGTAAGAAAGATTCGCGGAATTTATTGCAAACTCTAAAAAAACACTAAAGTTTGTAAGGCAGCAAGACTTAGAGTTAGGAATGGGATGCAGAGCAGATGTAGTCAAACTCAGACTCGACTGAGTCAGTCGAGGAGGCCTTCTGGCTGAAAAGTGTTTGAAATTTATATCTTGTCTTCCTTTCCTGTCCTGTCTTGGGCCTTATTTGTCACTTGACAGAGTACGTAACGTATCAGTGAATGAGGAAAGAGTTTTCAACATTCATGTTCTGAGCCTACACTCAAATTTTCTTTCCAATTCCAGTCCAGGCATTCTACGTGTGTAAACGTAAACGTGGCATTTGCATTGCATTTGCACTCCTGTTATCTTAAAGTGGAATAATATTGTGAGCTGAACGATATAAGTGGGCTGAAACTAGACTAGGAAACACTTGCATAGGAGAAACAACTTTTAGCAAAAGGACCACCAGGACGACATGCATTAGGTTTTGAAAAACATTTGAGAAATAGGAAATCGATAGATAAAACATCTTCTGAACCACAGAAGCGCAGAAACAGCAACGACTAGACTCTAGTCATTCCTTCCTTCCATCTGATCAACTTTTTTATGAACTTTTTCTATTTTTCATGCCTTCCTTCCTCTTTAAAGTGTTATGTCCGGAAAATGATATTTTTCCTCCCGAGCAAGTTGAAAGTTCTTGTATTTTTCTCATGCTGATGTTTCCAATCTATCGTTATGGGATATAGCTAGCTGTGTTGATGCTGTTCAGGAAGTTTTGTAATTTCGTAATGGATTTTACTGCTTTGCATTTACAAAGATTTGACAGATTTGAGATTTCTCCCCACACTTTAGTTTTAGTTTTACGACGGTAAAGTAATAGCGTAGCAATAACAGAGGCTTTTAACTTGATTGGCTAATTAAAATAAATTACCTGTACTTGTACTGGAATGGATTGATTTTATGTTGGAATAACCAAGTTGGAACATTTACGATGATTCCCCCTTTTGAATCTAAAACACGTGCTATTTGATTGCCGATTCGGAAAATTAGCTTTAGCTAGAGCTGATTTAGTTGTCGCTGTATTTGTCTAACCTCATTGTTCTTGTTCTTATTGACTTTTTAGATCAACGGACAATCGAATTATATTCCCCAGACGGAGTCCATAGTATAGTTCTAAGGGCTGGAAGTACAGCACAATGTCAAGCCTGGGTGTCCGGGCTAAGTCAAACCCTTGCTGATACAGCAGAATTAGCTTTAATTAGAGCCAATCGGAGTCTCCATGATGTACTGGAAGGAAAAGCTCGACACATGGGTTGGCTACTCAAACGCACAGGCACGGATGCATCTACAGCAAATAATTCCCTCAAGGTAATTCAATAGCTTCACTTGAAATTTCGATATTAGATTACAAGGGAGCCGGACTACTTTGTGTAGATTTTATATTCATAACTGATATCCTATCATTAAAATCCAAGAAAAACTGTTTATTGGAGTAGAAATTCATTGCACTTGCAAACTTTTCCAATCTGCCTGCATGGATGAACGATAGACTTAAATTAAATTAGAGTGAAAAAAAAACCAAACTTTTTCTTGAAAAGTTCCCACTGAATAGAACCTGGAAATGCAAATCCGAGTCCTTTTGACTTGTATAAAAAGGATTGAGCCTGCCGAGCCTTCGGTTCGTTAAAATAAACTTTTAAATTACATGTGACCCAGTTTGGTTTTTAGTTTGATGCTAGGAAGAGGAATGGAAAATTCCATTGCGACTTTAGTTGGATAGGACAGAAACTGATTTTCCTTTGCACTACTGTGTTGTGTACTGTGCTGTGGTGACCTGAGGATATGACATCCGCCCAACTCTTGGACCAGTTCCGTCCATCCGTCCCGTTGACATTTTGTAGTTTAATTTGGTTTTTCCTGTTAGAGAGTGAGTGAATTCTTCTCCCGGGAGCGGTTGCGAATTTCTAGACGAGTAGACTAGAGTCGAGTGAATAGAAGTAGAAGTAGAGTAAGTAAATGGGGAAAAGTTTAGTTTGTAGTTTAGTTTGATGATGCAATGCCCTCATGCTCTGCCTGTCCTTCTATCCTAATTAGAGTCGGAGTCAAAGCACTTCATCTGATGGAGACGACATTTCATCCACATCCTGGCTTCCTACCTTTGCCGTCATTACAGACAAGGAACTTCGACTTTATACATCACCTCCATGGTCTTTGGATGCTTGGGCAAACCCAGTTGAAACTTGGCCACTCCTCACCACCAGGTTTGATACATTTTAATGAATACCTCGTTTTTAGGCGTTTTACGTCTAATTTGTCGGTCTAGCAAACGCAAGCGAAAAGAAAACTTTTTTCCAAGCAACAGGTCATCGCGCATCGCTATTTTTTGTAGAATAACTTCTAAAAAACTCACAACTTTTTTAAAAAGCAGCAGCTGGCTAGAATAAACTTATTTTCTCGAGACTTGAGTTTGGGTTGACTTATAATATGGATTAAGGAATCTAACTAGAACCAAGTCTAGACTTGCCTTGCCTTTACCATAATTTACATCAATACGCCAAGGGGTTAGAAATTTACATACATAAATCCCCTTCAATTACCCGGCACCATCTGCCATATATCTTAATGCAATGGAGAAGAAGAGAAAGAAAGATCAAGGAAGTCAAGTCAAATCCAAGGCGAAAGGGTGAAATTTCGATCTTGCAACTTAATTGAAACTCAAAAGGGGGAATAGGTAAACAGTTTTTTTTCTAGAGAGTGAGACGGTGACGACAACGTTGTTGAATGTAAAGTAAAATGAAAAAAAAATGTAGTAGTAAGAGTTAGGAAAAAACTGAGACCTGCTGACTTGGCTTTTGGATTTTGCTAATGCTTGCGCCTCAACTTTTTTTTTAAAACAGTGTGTTTATTTTTCTGGTAATTCCTTTGAAGATGTCTGAGCCTATGATGTATGTGATGTATGTTCAGGAATAAATGAGTTTTTTCAATATTTGTTTTTGGAAGGAGATAGTGGAACACATCATCAACGAAACGCGGCTCATAGATCTTCCGAGATTATTATTAGCTCCCGTTTCCTCTAATCTCTACACATTTGCTTTAATGAATTTTGCCTTTCATACTGTACGTCCAGACGCGTGTATTTGCATTACATTGCCTAACGCTGCGTTGGATGCTGGAAGTAAGTAGCAAAGCAAAAGCTATCGACTTCTTCACCGGGGCGAACGCGAAATTGAAAGGAAATCGATTTGGACTTGGGCCCTTCTTTATTGGTTCACGCTCAATGTAGACCAAAGGCTTTGGGATTTATGCCTTTAATCTTTTAATTTATGTCTCTGCCTTTATTTCACCCACGCCATGACTCTTGTCACGTTATTATTTTATTATACTTTGCAACTTACATTTTGAGCATGAGATTGACTCATAATTTGTCCCCTGGTGCCTGTGCCTGGTGCTTTGCGGATAATAATATTTTGCACATGTGTTCGGTTCCGCTTTGGCTGAGTTAGCCAGAGCAAGGCAAATCCTACGCGAAATACGACGAAAGAGTTGAAATAGGAACCGGGCCTTATGCCTTTTCTTCCTTTATCTTTTTCTGGCAAGTTGACAAGTGGAAGGGCTAAGCTAGGCATAGGACTAGGCTTTGTCCTGAAACTCCATATGCGATGCATTAGGCTAAAAACTAATTATGCAATCTTTCTTTCCAAACCAGCAAAATATGGCATGGCATGGCGTGGCACAGGCTAGGCGGATCTTCTCCTTTCAATCCATTTATTATTTTTTTTCTCTGGTTTACCTTTCGGTGAAACTAAACCGGGTGGAGTCGTTTATGGTTATGGTTATGGAGTTAGTTGCCAATAATGCTAATAATTCTTCGCATCTGTACGTACACGCACGCATTGTATTTTTGTATTTACTTTTGACTGTCTGTCGAGATGAATCGAGAATAAGATCAGAAAATGTATTATAAGGTTAATGTCTTAAACATGACTGAGGATAAGAAACCCAAGGCAAGGCAAAATAGGTTTTGAAATTTGAAAGCTCAAGGATGAAAGTTGTCGGAAGTGGTTGACATTTGACAGACAATTATGATGAGGTATGATTATTCGGTCGGGAGAAACCTGACAAGCGCAGAGAAAAACATGTTCTCTTCTCTTGAGAGTTTTGAAAAGACTAAAATTTGATGTGTGGGACGAACTAGAGGTCATATAGCTGGCAAAATGAGTAAAACATAAACACCAAATGATTTTTTCTTATTTTAGACTTGTGAGTTCATCTGGACGAGGAGCCAACACATCCCCTGGTGTTCGAGACTTTCTCTCCTTTCACGTCCGAATCGGAACACCGTCAGGCATTGTGAATGTAATATACCGGACTGAGACACAAAAGGATTTGGC
This sequence comes from Thalassaphorura encarpata, assembly GCA_009869925.1. Classification (NCBI taxonomy): domain Eukaryota; kingdom Metazoa; phylum Arthropoda; class Collembola; order Poduromorpha; family Onychiuridae; genus Thalassaphorura; species Thalassaphorura encarpata. Next base: position 3,321 of record WJEZ01002263.1, on the reverse strand, counting down.
AAATTGGGCTCGTAATGTGGTATGTTGCGTATTGTGCACTTAATTTAGTTTTCTTGGTATATCTATTTCTATTATTATATATTTCTATTTCAGCTCAATTCATCTCACGATGCTGCTGTGACGCAAAAGGAATTATCTTGTAGTAAGTCCATCTTAAATCTCCTCTTTCTCTCTTGTCGTCCATACCACGCCATGAGCCCATAAGCTAAGAAAAGACAAAGACTAGAATACCCGGACGGACTGGGTAAGACAGAAACAAAGGCTCCAGCAGTCACCAGCAGGCAAAGAGATCTGTCTTCAAAATTAGCTCAGTTATTGTGGAGAAGAATTAGGAAAGGATCAAGTCTAAGATGAGATTCTCTGATCCCTGACCCAATTTGAATGTAAATGTGTTTCTAAGCTTAGGATATATAGAGATAGGAAATCCTAACATATCTGAACCCAGTCAGAACAAAACCAAGTCTACTTTCTCCGTGACTGATTTCCATAGAAATTAGTAGAATAATTTGTCTGGAGCAACAGGTCATGGTCATATGACAGCATGAGCTGAGAACTGAATGAATCTGTGATTCAACTTGACTTTGATTGAATTGGGAATTAATTTGATTTTGGTTTGAATTTTAGAATGTAGTTGGAAGGGCGACATGTGCCAATTGAAAGTTCATTTTGAAGATGGTTTCACCCTGACTGAAATCCCACAGTCCGAGACCGAAAAACCTCGGATTCTCTGGCAATACAAGTACACACAACTTCGGACGTCAGCAGATGATGGGGTCCGCCTTTTGTGGCTTGACTTTGGAGGCGAGGATGGAGAAAAGGTTCAACTCAAATACGTAAAAGAAAAATCTATTCTATTCTTCTATTCTTACTACTGGTATTCCATTGCCAGCGCCATTCACATTACGACTATTCAACTCCTTCAAAAACTATTTTCTTCACTCTGCTTTTCTTCTTTCCATTATTTAAAAGATATCCATTTCATTTCATTGCCAAAAACCACAGGGACCACACAGAGATTCTTTCCAAGTTTCCTCTTTCTACTTTTTGACTTTCTGAAAACTGAGCCCGAACTCGTGAAATTTTATTCGCCATGATACCAATGCCAAGACATTTAAACTAAAGACTCTAACTCTTATAAAATTTTCTTTTACTTTTCAGGAACTGGATTTGCATGGTTGCCCAAAACCCCTTGTTTTTATCATCCATACTTTCCTATCTGCCAAAATCTCGAGGCTTGGAATGGTGGCGTGACTTGACGTGACATTTGAGTCTTCAATATTTTCCCCACTCATGGATTTTTTGATTCAAGATTTGGTCGTAATCATAATCTTCGAGTTGAATGCAAATCCATCGTCCCACTCCCATGAAGAAGATAAGGAAAAATCAAATCCAAATATTTAAGCAAGCCAAGCCAAGGAACCCAGAGAGAAATTACATACGAATATAATGAAATCGTCGGCTCTGCAACTGCTGCGGACCGTTACTGTGAATTTGTCAAGGTGCGGAAGATTACCATATATCCTAAGTGAAGTGTCATATTCATATTATTGTTATCATAGTTCTTTAGTTTATTGTATTAGCTAAGCTAGCTTAAGGCAGCCAAACCAGTGAAGTGAAGCGAAACGATTCAGGTTTTTTATACTAGCGTTGTTAGCTAATTCAAAATATTAAATTAGATTACGTCCTGAGAACTAATGAGAATTATTGATACTATTATTACATGAGACGGGTTTAAGAAATGAAATGGAATTACAATCAGATTAATTAACGCGTAACTAATTACTTAAGTACTAATGACTGGTATTTGAAATTTGTTACTAATCTGTGAAAATTGATACGATGAAGGACTAATGATTATTAATTTAAGGTTTTGACTAATTTAATCTGAGGCCATGTCAAGCCAAATATTTAGTCGTAGAACTAAACATGATTTTTTTAACTCGTTAACCCAAACTAAACTCCTAATTTTGCTGCTTTCGTCGGACGTTTTTATAGGCCGAGTGGCACAATTTTCTGTTTTAATTTTTTAACAGTGGTGAATGTTTTATTTTAGATTTCTATGTATGAATTATTACTGATAAGCAGTCAATAGGATATTTGGTGGATGAATTGCACAAAATCATAACTATTTCCCATAACTTTACCCAAATCCAAACCCGACTAGTAATATTCGTTCCTGTGTAAACATGTTAGTTCTTATGACAGAAGAATGATAAAAAAATCAAATGTAACTTTGTGCCTTGTAACCTGAATCAAATAGCGTAGGGATTTGGATAAGCTTAAAATTTTAGATAATAATACGTTGTTCCAAATTAAATTAGTCAGTAACACTGATTAGAGAGATGGAATGACATTACGATGGCATTAGCAGCATTGTTGTTTGGAAGTCCAGCTGAAATATCAGATTTTTTAACGTTTAGGATCTTTATATATGTGACTGTGACACCTATTTCAATTGCAACGTAAAACGTAATGTCAACCTTACCATGAAACTACCGAACACAACCTCAACGCAACTTTATACTGGTGCAATTAATTATTTTTAGTTTTAAATATTAAATACATGCAATTATTTTATATTCCTCCCTCAACCGGATCTCTATCTCTACCTATTAGAAATACCAGAAGCAGAAACCTAGCTATGACTTACACTTGTTTTAAATATGCGACCTATTTTTAAGAAAATGACCCCAAACGAAACCGAGCATTGCAACTATTGCTGTTACTGTAATCAACTGTGTTCGTTTTATTCAATTCAAGAAATAATAAAAGAAAATCTTAAAAGTGAGTTATTACTACTAAATTGAAATAAATTGTACAAATACAAATATTGAAAGAAAATGAAAGAAGTCCTTGCCTCCAATGATATAAATCTTTGGATTTGAGAACGCGTGCTTAACATGTGGTTTTCGCTTGTTGGATAAGCAAAAGTCCGAATCGCTTTTTCATCGTGATCCTTTCCCGAGAATATTTGTCTTCTGGAGAAAAGCGAGCTAGAAAAGATATTCAGAAATTATATAAATTGAAAAGTTACTATTCACCTCAAGCAATGGCCTTAGACAATAAACTAGACATCTTAGAATTATCTTAGACATTTAGAAATGCCAAATGCAATCACGTAGTAACGTTAAACAAATTAATTTGCTCAGATCAATGGACCTTAGAACGTCTAGTATTTAATTTGCTTTCAAAATTAATTTCCCACTTAACTTTAGTAGAGGTTAGGCAAGACTTGATTATGGCTACTCACCTGGATGAGCTGAATTAGTTGGTAAACCTTGCGGGTCATCCTTCTACAAACCAAAAAAAATCACATGAACA
>WJEZ01002262.1:0-14062 GCA_009869925.1 Thalassaphorura encarpata | reverse complement strand
TTGACATACAAAAATGCCTTTGCAATCGTCTGTGGTTTAGCCAATGGTTGTAATTCTTGCGCATGTCTCGTGAAAAAAGGAAGTGAGTTCCGATTCAACCCATTGAAAACCAAAATAGTTTTTCCTGGAATGAACGATCCAACTGTGATTGACCAAATGAGCTCCAAATCCTCATCTTCTTGACTCATGTCAATAAAAACTAATTCTGGACATTCGGATTGCATTGGCACCGGAAGTGATGTGATGTCATATGGCCATAGTACAGGAACAATTGATTTTGCCCAAGGTTCTGTGTGATATTCAAATCTATGAAGAAAAGAATCTCCTGGACTCATTGGTTTAAACATGACGAGAAATTCTTCCATCCATTTTTGCCATTTGAATGCATCACATGCATAAATCTTTGATTTTCCTTCAGATGCAATTGCAAGTCTTGCTGTCGTATGGCCAACCCAACAACCAATTTCCCAAATTACCCCAGGTTTCTTTGTCTTGACAAGCCACATGAGTAATTGTAAAGTTTCAGGGTCAGACGTCGTTTTAATGCTCAATGCATCTGTGTATTCCTTGGCATTCAAATCTTCTGCGGTCCAAGGTCTAGCAGTAGCCGTTGCCTCCAGTGAATTTGAACTTTGTACCTTTAATATAATTTATATAAGGTGACCAATATTTCTCAAGCTCAATTTTTGTTTCTGCAGCTGTAATTTCGTCGAGGCAGGTTTGAATATCCTTGAGTAAAATTTGTCCTGCATCCCAACGCTCATCCAGAAGCCACTGCTGAATTTCCATGCCAAGGATCACAGCACGACTCAACGGGTGACCTCTGCTCCGAACGGCCTTGACCCCACCTGCGTCATCCATGGATTGAATGCCCACTTCAAATGTTCCAGGTTTAACAAGAATTCTTTCTTTATGCATTTTTCTTGGTAGTGGTTGCAAATCCTGACCATGCGCTGAAAGTCCATAAAATGCTCGAATTGCCTCAGAAATGAATCCAATATCTTCGCTTCTTAAATTTGTAAACGTCGGGAGATAAAATCCAGTAGATCCGAATTTTTCAGCATTTGGTAATTTTACCCGGGTATTTGTGGCATAAGCGGGTTGTAAGTGAAGTGGAAAAAAATAATCACGTGTTTCAATCCCATGCGTTGCAAGAAATGCCCTTAGTTTTGTTCTTTCTGCCTTTGTTTTGCATTCTACCCCAAATACCCAAGGGGTATCGCCCATTCCACAACTGGGCATTAATTTCAGGGGAATTCCCCCGAGGCAATTTCTGTAATGCTCAGCAAGCTCCGCCCTCTTTTTCATAATAAAAGGCAAGGCGTCCAAACACCCTGCAGCCATTGCAGCCCCAATCCCATTGATTTTTCCATTAATTGCTTTTTCATAATGAACAAAATGATAAGAAGGGGTAAACCCATGATTGGCCAAGCTTTTGAGTCGGTAGGCGGAGCTAGGATCCTTAGCAATCACGAATCCACCATCTCCACCATGAACAATTTTATTTGCATACAGACTTGCGCATGCGTAGTCACCAAATGTTCCAAGTAATTGACCATCTTGTGCCGTTTTCACACCAACGCATTCGCTAATGTCTTCGATGAGAATCCAATTGTTTTTCTTGCATTCGTGTACGATCCGTTGTAATTCAGATGGAGCCACTGGTACTCCGTACGTGTGTGTGACAATCACTGCTTTTGTCTTGGCCGTTGCAACTTTTGCAATTTCGTCCCATCCTGGGTTATAATTATTTGGACTGGAGTCTGCAAAGATGGGCGTGGCTCCTAGCCAATGAACTGAATTCGGGACTGCGACCATCGTAAGGCTTGGAACAATGACCTCATCACCTGACCCTATGCCTCCAGTCTGAAGGGCCAAGAATAAAGCTGTGAATCCATTAGAACAAGGCAGGGCCACAGGGACACCATAAATGACCTTTAACCTGAGTGCCATTCTTTCAACCCAGTATCCAGCAGATGAAACAGTACCAAATTCAATGGCATCGTACACATTTTCTTTAAGCCCAGAGGGCATGTAAGGTTCAGCTACGCGGTAGCGCCATCCATCGGCAGGTGGTGGAGGTTCACGATCTGGCACAAATGCAGAAATTATTTCTTCAGAAATTCCAATTCGTTCTTCCATCCGAGGAATCAAAATTTGATCAACGTGCAAATTCAAATTTTGCCATTCTGTTGGAATATCCTCCCAATTTACAACTTTTTCAGGCAATGATTTTGGATTTTGACGCTGGCTATAAGATTTGAGTTGATGCCCAATTTGTTTGCATGACAAAGCACGGAGAATTTTATTACATTCTTCTGCTTGGTTCTTCACAAGATTTTCATAACTAAGGAAAATAGGTGGAACATGAATAGACCATTGTTGACCAATTTGTTCCCAATCATTCAACGTTTCTTCAAAAGTTCTTTGAATATTTTCAACCTCAAGTTTTGTTTTATTCAAGGTGATTGATTCATCCGCAGCACTTTTGTACCATTCTCCTGTTTCTTCTGCAATTTGTTTGGATACAAGGGATTCCAAAAAGTTTTGACGCCAAAGTACTATGATGTGTGTAATGCCCAAATGAGACACGATTTGCTCAAGGGTTAATCCTTTTTTGAATATTTGACAAGGAAATACTTTTATTCCAACGGATTTTTTTCTTAGTTTTGTCATTTCTTCTTGCAAATAGGACAAAATATTTGCAGAACCTTGGGGAATTTCATATTCATCTTCATTCAAAAGTTCTCCGCTTACTGCTATATCAGGATGAGTGTTCAGAAGGTTAGCTAGTAGCGTTGACCCTGACCTTGGGTCAGATAGGAGCAAAAAACGAGTCATTCTTTTCGGTGTACCTGCAAAATTAAAGAAAACATTAAATTAAATTATCAAAATAGTAGTAAAGTTAAAAATCTCAAAATGCCCCAAAGAAACTTTGCTTACTTTTTGTCGCCTCAAATTAAATCGATGAATTTGGCAACTTTTAGATTAAAATTTTTGCTTTTAATTAGTTAAGATTGATTACACTTTTGAGAGTTGTTAAGGTTTGACTGGTTGAATGGAGGATGTGAATGCATTGCTATTTATAAAACCAAGTCCAACTTGAACCCAGTAGGCAGAAGATAATGAGAATTTAATGGTGCATGAGGACAACAATAGATTGATTTAAATTTCACTGGAATTCCCATAAGTCTCTGCACTTTACGTAAATAAAAATATTGACAAATTATGTTTGTATGGTTATGAGTCAAGCATCGCTTCTATTTTCTGCATTTGGGTAGTTTAATTTCACCAGAAGCAGAATGCAATGCAGAAGGATGTAATTACGCATTCATGTCATGAATGGATGAATAATAGAATTACATAGGAAATTTTATTTAGCAATCATAATCTTAATTTGGTACTTTTTTTCTTTTTCTAGGTACAATTGAGTCATATTTTACAAGATTTGATGTAAGTACTTTAACTGTTTTTTAAATAGCGAATGAGATTGAATGAGCTATGCTGCCTAATTACTCGGCAAATTAGCTAAGAACACTTTCCTAATTATCAGTTAATTTTTGACTCATTACGAGCACCAGTGTCAAATAAATTCTAAGAAGAACAAATCTTCAGGTACTTAAACTGTTGTTCATTGCCATGAATTTAGTTAAAATCACATTTACGTAAATGTACCCATTAACTTTTTTAACGCGCAAAATTTCTGGATATAATTTACATCGTAAAAGCAACTCAAAATATTTCCTAGTTTATTTTAGCTAGAAGAGGAGAACAACGGTATTGTGTTTTTTTAAAGTAATTTTCCTATAACAAATATTTCATGATAACTTTTGGTAGAAATTCGGATTAAATCCGCCGTACATGTCATGTTAGTGGTTTCTAAATTGATTTATTCTTAGGAACTTTTGGGTACGGACATGAAAACATAAACATTTCCTGGGTATAACGTCAAAGTCAGCCACAGATTCGCATCTGTTTCATCTGTCGCCTTTGGCAATGGATCTGGCTTATCTAATCTACGTTTAGTTATTCTGTTGCTAGCAAAGGCAGCTCAAAGTCAACACCTGAATTGCATTGCGTATGCGTTGCATCTATTGGTAAACACGTTGAACTCTCAATTAAAATAAATAATTGCTAATATTCATTCAATTTTATTTTCAGCCGGTCTTCGCATTCAAAATGTGCGGAATTGAAAATAATGGCAAAATAAAAAATTTAAATCAGATATTACTTTCAACAAAAATGAACCAATTTAGGGTAAGATAAGATTTTTCTACATTGTACTTTTAATTAATTTTTTTTTATAATTTCAGGTTTTTGTAATTGTTACCTGCTCAGCCTTATTCTGGGGGAAACTGAGCCTAACTTATTTCGGATTAGTTGCAGCAGTACTTCGGACAAGTTATTTTATACTTCAGACCTGGAATCCAAAATTATTTACTGCAAATGTCAAGGTCAAAGTTCAGATTCTATCGCTATTGGTCTACACTGTGGAAGTTGAGATCCTTCATTTGGCCGTCAAAAGATAATCCACGAGTTCAATTTTGTTTTATTGCTTGTTTCGTCCTTCTGATTGCTGGACGTGTACTCGGGCTCCTTGTACCAATTTATGGGAAAAAAGTTGGTAAGTTAAATACCGTAATGTCCTTATGGGTTTTAGTACGCTGATTCAAGTTGGCTCAAATGATATGTTCTAGCCCTGGGCATTTCTGATTACCTGTAGAGGTCACTAAAGGTCAGAAATGTTTTACCCTTATGTCATGGGGCAAGTGCAGTATCGTTGGATTGGATAGGCTAACAAATTTTTACGGCAATTAATTATAATCTTTGTATCAATACACGAGGGTGGTGGGTTAATATGCTCCGATTTTTTCTGAATACATGGACGGTTGAATTATCAAAATCGGACCAAGCGTTGTGGAGATAGGACAAAAAATACATTGGCTATGGCCTGGCATTTTAACATTGCATAGCATGGACAGGCTAAAGAGTTTGGCTATTGTCCTATGCTATTGAATTAATTTGCCATTGACCAGGGAAATGGAAAGTGGGACACAGCTTTTGTCATTTTAATTCCCATTGATCAAATTCGGAGAAAACTTAAGTCAAATTCCTGGAAATGAAAAGAATTAAGTCCAGACGGACCTTTGTTGGAATTGAATCCTTGGCTAATTGGATAATTGGATTAAATTCAAATTCAATGCAATGCACTCAAATGCTTATGCTTATGCACCCTCATTTCTTAATCCTTTTACCCATAGTCTAATGCAAGCCAATGTTTTTTGTCCAAGTTATTTTTGGCCCATAAATAGCATTGACTTTTGTTATGTTTTCATTGCCGGGTCCAGTAGTGCGTGCCCATGCCATGCCATGCCATGCCATTGCCATTGAACTTTTTGTCCTATCTCCACAACGCTTGGTCCGATTTTGATAATTCAACCATCCACGGATTCAGAAAAAATAGGCGGATATTAATCCTCACCCCGAATAAAGTATCGATAGAAAGATTATTTTTTAATTAATTACTTTTTTAACCTTTCCAACGGTACCACATTTCAGGTCAAACAAAATGAAATTTAGAGATTCTTTGCATAATTTTGTTTAATTAATAAATTTATTTTTATTTTTAGTTGACAGTTTGAGTTTAGAAACTCCAGAATTTTGTTGGGGAATAATTATCATATTTGCTCTCGTGGCATTTGCGCAAAGATTTCTTGACATTGCACATTCCTTCTTTTGGCTCAGGGTTGAACAAAATTCCAACGCATCGATACAGGTTAGGAAAAAACGCCAGGAAAAATTAAAATTAATTTACTAAGTTTTTGCTTTTATTTTCAGCTAAGTTTTTTTGAGCATTTGCATTCGTTGAGTCACTCATGGCATTTAGAGAAAAAGCCAAGCGATCCTTTGAAAATGGCTGATCGTGGTGCAGAAGGATTGAACAGTATCGTTGAACATGTATTTTTCTCTATTTTACCAACGATTGCTGATATTTTGATTGGAATTGGATATTTGTCCTTGACCTTTACCCCGCTGATGGGGGTCATCATGGTCCTTCAGGTCACAGCGTATTTGGGAGGAACCGTAGTCATCATGGAATGGAGAAAAAGTCTCAAACGACGTGTTCACGAAGCAGATGAAATCAGAGATCAAAAAGGAAAAGATTCTTTGCTCAATTTTGAAACTGTCAAATATTTTGCGAATGAGGACTACGAAAAGGAACGCTATGCCCAATACTTTTCCAAATTTCAAACTGAAGAAAGAAAATTAAGATTTTCTGGACAAATTTTAGATTTGGTCCAAAGTTTAGTTGTCAATGTTGGGATAATGAGTGGAACTCTTTGGTGTGCTTGGCTAGTGAGTCAAAAATCATTAACGACAGGAGATTATTTTTTATTCGTCACTCATTCAAGTCAAATTCAAAGTTATCTGAGATAAGAAAATTAAGATTTTCTGGACAAATGTTAGATTTGGTCCAAAGTTTAGTTGTCAATTTTGGGATAATGAGTGGAACTCTTTGGTGTGCTTGGCTAGTGAGTCAAAAATCATTAACGACTGGAGATTATTTTTTATTCGTTACGCATTCAAGTCAAATTCAAAGTTATCTGAGATATTTTGGAACTTACTACAGGTAACAAAAGTTAGTTTTTAATTTTAACTCAATGCTAAATAATTTGTGCCTTTACCTTTAGGTCTATGCAAGAAAGTTTAATTTCAATGGAAGTCATGCTCAAAATATTCGAACAGGAACCACAAACCAAAAATAAACACAACTCTAAATTTTCTGGAGAATTAGATGGAAGTTGCATTGAATTTCGTAACGTGTCTTTTGGTTATACCCCAGAGAATTTAATTCTTAATAACATTTCTTTTGTCATACAACAAGGACAAACTTTTGCATTGGTAAGTCGTAAGAAGTAAGTCAATTTCGATGCAATATTTTGAATTTATTGTGAATTTTATAGGTTGGTCCATCAGGTGGTGGAAAAAGTACAATTTTTAAGCTTTTATTCCGTTTTTATGAACCTACGTCTGGAGAAATTCTCATTGATGGAAGAAATATTCAAGAAATTAACCAAAAGTGTTTAAGAAAGTTTTTGGGAATAGTTCCGCAAGATGTAATTTTGTTCAATGATACTATTAGGTATGTAATTTTCAAAATTTCATAATTAATTTTTCATTAATTACCTAATTTCTTTCCAGGTACAACGTAATGTATGGGAATAGCAATGCCAATAGTCAAGATATTGAAAAATCTATGAAAATTGCACAATTAGAAGAAAGTATTTCAAAATTTCCAGATGGATTTGACACAAAGGTTGGCTATAAAATCACAGTTAGCTTAATTAGTTTTCTTAAATTTTTAATTTTCCCTAGGTCCGAGAACGTGGCCAAGCCCTGAGCGGTGGTGAAAAACTTCGTGTGAGCATTGCCAGAGCAGTTTTGTCAAATTCATCTGTAATTTTATTAGACGAAGCTACAGCATCGTTGGATGCATTGACTGAAAAGAAAGTCCAAGAATCATTGGAAACGCTTTGTAAAAATAAAAGTACAATCATCATTTCCCATAAAATAACTTCAGTCACGCATGCAGATAAAATCCTCGTTTTATCCAAAGGACAAATCGTTCAAGAGGGAACGTAAGTGAATTTTATTAGAAAATGTAAAAGATGGCTGTGATAATGCTAATTTGATTTTTATTGTATTGCAGGCATTCCGAACTACTTCAGAGGAGGACGGGACTATACACAAAACTTTGGAAAGAACAACAAACTAATAGTAAATAATAAATCATAAACACAACGAACTGTCAATTAGAATTCAATAAATTTAGTAAATTAATTTGAATAAAATAATATTAGGAAACATTACAATTATTACAAAGGAAATGGTTTTAACAGAAATAGTGTTAATTGTGTTTCTATGTATAAGAATTCCAATAATTTATAACTCATCATGACATTTCGAATACAAAATTTCAACCAAATAACTTTGACCAAAATTTTGTTTTTAATTGTTAGAGAATCTACGGAGCATCTGTGTTTTGTTCAAATTGCTACTACAAATGCAAAAGTCATTTGTCTAAATAACATTACAATTATTACAAAGGAAATGGTTTTAACAGAAATAGTGTTAATTGTGTTTCTATGTATAAGAATTCCAATAATTTATAACTCATCATGACATTTTGAATACAAAATTTGAACCAAATAACTTTGACCAAAATTTTGTTTTTAATTGTTAGAGAATCTACGGAGCATCTGTGTTTTGTTCAAATTGCTACAAATGCAAAAGTCATTTGTCTAAAATGTTTCTAATTTTAGTATTTTTAATTGTTCATGATTTTATTTGTAGTGCGCATGAACCGAAAGAACAATTTGTTGTGTGTCTGGAAAACTAAAGTAAAATAGTGGTAGTACAGTGTGGGGACTTAAGCCAAAACTCTAGACTAGAGTCCGTCTTTAGCTTTGGGTTAGAGGAAGCNGTGTGGGGACTTGAGCCAAAACTCTAGACTAGAGTCCGTCTTTAGCTTTGGGTTAGAGGAAGCGAGGAGAAAAAGCCAAATTTTCTACACAAGTCTTTCAGTCAGGTCCAGAACGACGGACGGGTAAAAGAAAAAACTAACTAACTGAGTGGGTTCTCAGATTATTTGATTATCCAGACCCAATCGCCCAATGTGCAAAAGTAATATTTCAACTAAAAAGTGGTGAACATTGAGCAAACAATTTTTTTTTGTTGAAAAATTAGTACACAAAATGTGGCATACAGAAATGAAAAATTAACTAGAATGGACAACTCAAGAACCTTGTTGACAAATTTCTTCTCTATATTTATGATTACACTTTTCGGTGAGCTCATTTTGAATTTGGTTAAATTCTAATTAGTTTCAAATTAAAGGCTTTGGCGTAGAAGAAACGTGAATGAAACAAGGGAAGGGTAAAGCATGTTATTAAAATTTGATAATCCTGATTAGAAGAAGAAAGTAAGGGAGAAAGTATATAGCAAAATCAATATAGCTTAAGAAATATGGTTAAATTCTTATTGAAACTTTTATAGTGTATTTCAGGTCTATTTAATCTTGTTAGCAGTGATACGGATCAGCATCAGCATCAAATTCACAAGGTAGTTTTTTTAAATGTATTTTTTTTCCTTTACTCATTGCCCAGTACCACTCATGAATTTTTGGAGCAAAACAACTTTTTGAGAATTCGAAGGTCCTTGTTGTTCGTCTGAAGAAGAACTCGACTCTTTGTCTTTCTTAGCACCAAAACCTGCAAAGCAAATCCAACAACAATTCATTAGACAACATTTGTTGTTGTTGTTGTTGCTGCTTACTTTCACGTTTGATGCTTCCAGAACTCAATCGTTGTAGTTTTAGAGTTTCTGCCAATTCCCATTCTGAATATTCATCATCACTCATCATCAAATCCTCTTCGTCTGTGCTAAATTGAACTGATTGCTTCACATAGTCAGGGACGTGACGAGGGTCATGGTCAAAAAAATAATGATGAATCCCCATTACAATTAGGAGACACAATACACTGAATGCAAATTAAAATTAGGTCAAGGCTAAAGGCCTATATTGGACATAAGTATAAAATATTTACTAAATAATTCCAAGTAGAATGAGAAAAGCACATATGACCATCACAATTTGTACAATCATAGCCTCAATGATCTCGGGGTTCCGAAATACCCTAAGAATTCAAGTTCATAACAATTTTTGAATCCCATTTGAATGTATTTGTGGAACTTACACAATATCCGAAATAAAAATATCTTGGTTGATGTGGACGTGAGGGTCATCATGGGAATTGCCAGCCATTGCTTCAAAACAAGGCACAGAAATTGAAAGCCAAAGCTAAAGCAAATCAAACTGATTTCAAGGATGGCTAAATAGCAAAAATTCTTTTGAATTCCGATTGGTTCGTCTAGAATTTTGATTGCGTAGACGAGAGGTAACCTTGGAGATGGTCAACTTGGATAAGGAAGAAGAAATTGAATCAAGTGAAGCGTGACAAATTTTCTGCGACGTGTCTATTTGAGAAGAAATTATTGCTAATGAAAATGCTGAGAATTCTCCCTTGTTAAGAACAAGACTAATCAACCAGTTCCAATCAATGTTCAAACGTGTAATCTTCTCTTCTCAGGTTGAGTCGCGTGCCGTAATTCTGTCAATCCTTGTAGGAATCATCGATCCAACTATCAACTCAAACTTTTATATCTTGGTTGATGTGGACGTGAGGGTCATCATGGGAATTGCCAGCCATTGCTTCAAAACAAGGCACAGAAATTGAAAGCCAAAGCTAAAGCAAATCAAGCTGATTTCAAAAATGGCTACATAGCAAAAATTCTTTTGAATTCCGATTGGTTCGTTTAGAATTTTGATTGTGTAGACGAGAGATTGGATAGGTAACCTTGGAGATGGTTCAATCTTCCTCGTTCAGGTTGAGTCGCGTGCCGTAATTCTGTCAATCCTTGTAGGAATCATCGATCCAACTATCAACTCAAACTTTGAAAACGTGAAGAAAAAGAATATTATGGTTGTCAGATTCTATGTAGTATGGTTATGGGCTGAGAATTATGGTCATTTTTTGAAATAATGTGTGTAATTTTCCGTGGAATGTCCGGAAGTAGAACCACGGTGGGCATGAAATGATTATTCTTTTTGCTTTTCCTTATGACTCAACCGAAAAGACATTAGCGGGACTCGGACTGGAGTTTTCTCACGCAGTTCCATTCGAAATGAGCTTTGTGGGAAAATATGTAATGTCTTTGTGTTATGACCTCACACGCACTCATGATTTATTTTCTTCGTTTTAGTCAAAAACTGAAAATTCTATGTTTTATTTTGATTTTTTTGTTTCAGGATTCCTTAAGCTCATCTCACTTTGATTGGTTATGGAGAGACGTGGTAGAAGCAGCATTTGCTAGTCCAATGGAATGGATCCAATTAAGTCAAGCCTTGGGTACGTAGACGTAGGCTCAACTTTTATTACTACTCACAAAATAGAATACAGACACGTTGTTGGCAATGGAAGGGGAAAGCATGTGGGTTCATTTTCACCAAATGTCCCATAAATATATCTCCCTATGTATTTTTTTGCAGACAAAGTTGGAGAATCTGGACGGAGAAGATGTTCAACCTTTCACCTTCCGGTTGGGCATGAGGATTCCCATCCAGATAGAAAGTTTGCATATCACAAAGTGTATCAGACCCTCAACACAAGCAAAATAAAATGGAAGGGGAAAGCATGTGGGTTCATTTTCACCAAATGTCCCATAAATATATCTCCCTATGTATTTTTTTGCAGACAAAGTTGGAGAATCTGGACGGAGAAGACCTTCAACCTTTCACCTTCCGGTCGGGCATGAGGATTTCCATCCAGATAGAAAGTTTACATATCACAAAGTGTATCAGACCCTCAACACAAGCAAAATAAAACAAAGTGCCCCTACAGCCATTGCAGCCATGTTTATCTCATATCAAAATAACCATAGTCATAGTCATCCTAAAAATCACCAGAAATCTAGAGAAGTGAAACATCATCATGAACAAGAATTCGGGTATCATTCCCATATATTTCAACCTTTCACCTTCCGGTTGGGCATGAGGATTCCCATCCAGATAGAAAGTTTGCATATCACAAAGTGTATCAGACCCTCAACACAAGCAAAATAAAACAAAGTGCCCCCACTGCTATTGCAGCCATGTTTATCTCATATCAAAATAACCATAGTCATAGTCATCCTAAAAATCACCAGACTTCTAGAGAAGTGAAACATCATCATGAACAAGAATTCGGGTATCATTCCCATATACCGCATAGCAAACGCAGACAGAGTAAAAAGAGACATAGGAAAAAACTACTACGATGATAGTTCATTTCCATAGCTGACTTTGAACAAAATTCTAACACACAGCATGACATATCCGATATATTTTTGAAAATCCAACATCGTTAACTAGTTATTTTAAAAAGGTGTTACTTGTTAGTTTTAACTATTCGCAAAAAAGTCAACCCAAATTGAAGAAAGTTAATGAAGCAATAAAATATTCTTATAACTCACAGCTCCACTGATTCTGTAATTAATTAATTAGTTTGTAAAACTAAAATTTCGCATGGTGCTAATGCTAAAACAAAGAAGGGAAAGCCGAGAGAAAGGAATTAATTTCGCATGGCCTGGTTACAACTCAACTCAGAACTTTGGATTTTCTTAACTTGTTGTTGAGACCCAGTGGCCCATAAGTTCATTTTCTTTTCTCTTTTCTTCTATCCCAAAAGCAAAGAAAAGAAAAGAAGAAGAGGAAAGTAAAAAGAAAGGAAATTATCGATAGCAAAGTGAAAGTTAAGTCCAGAGCAAATGCATCTCCCGGGTAATCAAGAAAGGCTTTAAAACCGAATTGAAATGAATTGAGTTGGAACAATCAACCTAAGTGCTGTTGCTCCATAAAAGACTCAAACAAATTAACACAGGGCATTAAAGTTGTCAACTAAGCTTTTCTTTTTCATTTTAAGCTATTTTTATGAGAACTCTGATGCTTTTATAGTCCTAATTGAATTCATGCTTCTTTTTTTGTAATAGGATTTGAATGGAATGAAGGCAAGGCAAGAAAATTGCACTTTCCCTTTCAAATTCTAATTTTGTTTAGGAGAAAATTGAATTTATCCAATGCGATGAAATATAATCCCGTCAAGTCCCATTGTTTTTGCATCTAAAGGAATTAGTCTGTCAGGTTATTTTTAAATTTTCATAGGTGAATGCTAATGTACTTTTAACCCATGTCCATGACCTGTCATTTGATTTATTCGCTTTGTTGTAATGGACAGAAATAAACTAGAAAATCTATTTATTTTTTGCAATATGGTCAGTGTCATAGTCATAAAAACCGAGAGACTATGTTATATGTACGGAATAAAATAGAATGACAAATGTGACATGAGAACAAAATTGGGCACGAATGCCCCAGGCCCTGGCCTAGCGTAGTAAATAAATGGATTTGGACTTGGTTCTTGTTTTTCCTATTCAACCCGCCCAACAATCCGCCGACAAAGACAAAATCTCCTCTAACCGAGTAATTCAATCATTTCATCCGAATTTCCTTCTTTCCATTTCATTTCCTTTCTCCGACTTTGTCCAAATGATTAAATCCTTCAAAAACATTGCCTCTGAGATTAATTCGTTCCGCTCGTTGATTTGTTTGAAAATAAAATAAGGACAATTTCTGCATGACCTTTGATTTGACCTCAAACCCAAATTCTTGGATGAGAACACAAAGAAGAAGAGTTTTTCCATACATTACATTAAATTAGAAACTAGTAAAAGTTTAGCTACCGAGGGAATTGCTAATGAAAAGTTTAGAAAATGAACTGATTAGGGTCCTGGAAAAGTTTGAATCTTTCTCAAGCCAACAAAAATTCATCCGGGATTCTTTGACCCAGTTATCTTCATTTTATTTTAACATTATTCTTTCCTAAATTTTGTATAGAAATGTTGTAAAAAAATTATCAAATAATTTAGACTTAACAATAAGGTCCTATGCATGTAAGTAGTTTGGTGGCTTTTACTTCTCTTCTATTTTATTAAATCCAATTAACCTTCATCGATCCCTTCCTTCCACAAAGGAAATTCTGCTTTGCTCTGGAGAAAGAAAAGTTTTTGGAGAAAGTCTAGTCGAAACAAAGCATGGGCAAAGTGCCTGGGCCTATGTCGGAGCATGGAGCTGAACCCATGCCCTAATTTCCTCACACAAAGGGAACAACGAAGCCAAATTAAATCTCATAATAAACCTTCATTAATATTTATAACAAATTCAACAAAACTTTTCTTAAGAATAACAACTTTTTAAGTATACATTAAAATGATCCAAATCTTAAGAGTGAACTTGTTTGGATTATTCATTATCACAATGTCCACTTCTTTTAACCCTGTTTCATAAATGAAGTCAAAAGTAAGCCAAGTCGTGTTCTGCCTTGCGGAAGTGGATCATAACTTCTTTTGTTTCTTTTCTTCTTCAATTATGTAGGCAACTACGCAAAATAAAATCAGGGCACGCAGA
>WJEZ01002261.1:0-14062 GCA_009869925.1 Thalassaphorura encarpata | reverse complement strand
CAGACACGTATTATTTTTGCAATGATGTTTTACAACGAAGAAATAAAAACCAAACGAGTGATTTGATGGTGTATTTTGCATTTCTTATTTAGCAAGTAAGTGATGGAAAATTCATAACTGTTGCTGGTTTTTTTCGTTGAAATGATGATCATTTGGGATTTTTATGAGAAAACTGAATGAAAATAAAAATACTGAGGAGTTCCCAATACTATAAAGATGATATATTTGAAAATTCAACTCAATTTTTTAAAATTCGAAAATAAGCTTTATATACACATTACAAATTGAAAACATGTTTCAAAAATAAACTAATCCAATAAACCAGAAATTACACTTCAAATAGAGAAGTTTTGCCTAACTAAAATTTTAAAACTATTTTATACCCTTAACGAAATTAGGTCCCTTTCCAAAGGGCTCAATTCTTAACTTTTAAAACTTGAAGCATTTGATTTTTGGTCAATCTCGATAGTACACATGGATATCTGGTCTAGCCACTTTTAGACGATTGATTCCATCCGGTATTGTTGCGTGTGAGTATAGGAGCGGAAGAAGATTGAGGAACTTTAGGGTTTTGTGTGATTCCAACACCTTTAGAGCTTCATTTATCATCTAAATTAAGAAATTAATTATTAGGCATTGCTTCTAGGTTTAGAATGAAAAAATTACAATAAAATTATGACATGAATACTTACCCCTGGTGGTAGACTCAATATCTTAAGATTCTTCAACCTGGAATACCCACAACGAACTCCGTTGTTATCTGTAGAGTCACGAACATTTACCTCTCGTAATTCTGGAAAGAAAAGTAATAATTAATGGACTATAAAATAAATTTGAATTATCATAAGGCTAAAAATTGTATGTGTCTCTTACTTGTAAGTCTACGAGTTTAAATGACGGAAGAGTCCTCAAGAGTTGATTCAATTTCGTCTACAGGAGTATCCCGGTTAAAGTTTCAGAAGAAAATGATGTACATATAGTCAAAACCTCTAGTTTGGGCAAACTTGTGAATATGACTTTTTCAACTTAATTCTTCGTCTGGGTCAATGAATAATTCTTGAGGTTGGGGCATTTTGAGACGAAACGAATGTAGTGGTCAGAGTGGATGTTTGCGCAGCTCAAGCTCTTGAGGTTAAGGTGAGGGGTCATGTTGTCCGGTAGAAAGGACTCCCAACCAAATCCACTGCAGAAAAACTGGGCAAATTCTTCCAAAGCTGGGAACTGTTCCACAAGGGGAAGTGGGTTTAAGAGACAGAATAAATTATCCACTCGAAATCTTGAAAAAAAATATGCAAATAATTAGAATCTATCTCAAATTGGTTACAAATTAGAATTCTAGACTTACTTTTTGAGTACTGGCATTGGTCCGAGTTGGAACTCAGGGCACCATTTCATATGAAAACTTTCCAATGTTGAACTCCAAGAATTGAGGAGTTGTGCCATTAGGAGACCATTTACCCAATGTATGGGTTTCCCAGTCCACATAAAATTCTTCATGGGAAAATTGAGACTGAGAAGGAGTTCCATGTCTCTCCGGGTCAAGCATGTATTGATATGGAGGTTAAGAGTGGTCAGTTTGATGTTGGTCTTGGAAAGTTCAATCAAAGCATCTGTCACGGGTTTGCTTTGTCTCATTCGACAAAGTTTATTATCTGGGATTTTGCCAGGTTTTCCAATTCTGTTCAAATAAGAACAAGAAAGGTCAGCCAGTGATTTGTATGGGTTTCCCAGTCCAAATAAAATTCTTCATGGGAAAATTGAGACTGAGAAGGAGTTCCATGTCTCTCCGGGTCAAGCATGTATTGATATGGAGGTTAAGAGTGGTCAGTTTGATGTTGGTCTTGGAAAGTTCGATCAAAGCATCTGTCACGGGTTTGCTTTGTCGCATTCGACAAAGTTTATTATCTGGGATTTTGCCGGGTTTTCCAATTCTATCAAATGAAGAACAAGAAAGGTCAGCCAGTGATAATTTTGAAAATTGCAAATGTACAAGGTTTGCTAATTTTCTAAAAGTTTCTAATTTGTAACTCTATGGGGGTAAAATGAGACAAAACTGAAACCAAGCCCGACTAACAAAGTACCCCCCGGAGGAAGGAATTTTATTTTAATATCTAATATTAAAATCATAACTAAAAATTTACTTACGTCAACTCTTTCAAATTCGGCATGAGATAAAAGTATTCCCCAAGCTGTCCCCCCATCTTGGATTTAAAACTGAACAAGCGTTTTGTCATTTCTTGTTCTGTCATGTTGACGTTTTTATCCCAGAGTTTGTGATCTTCATCCAATAAATCTGCACCAGTCCAATTGATGGATTTAATAGTGTGGCCAAACTTGATAAAGAATTGGTTAATGTTGTTGCGGGTAGACTCTGATGCAGAGTCTCCAAATCCCCAGTCGAGTTGGATTGAGTCAGACAAAAGTTCTTCATATTGGAGGATGGATTCCAATGTCGTCTCACTCACAACGATTTGTGTACTTTTTCTTAGAATCATCTCACGGGTCATGGCTTCGTTCCAGTGTTGATTCACCAGACGAAATGTCTTCAGGTCTTTGTGGCTGAGGATTGACGCGATTTTATCCAAAATCTGGAGAGAAGTCAAGTTAAGAGAGAATCGCAAATATTTTTTAAAAAATGATAAAAAGCACCAAAAGTGATATCGTTTAAAAAGCTAATACTGAATTTCAATTAACGTTTAAAAAGTTCTTAATCTTGAACTCAAATGTTAACAATAATTTAAAAACTTGGAAATGTACGTGTACCAAAATATTGTCACAGAATTTCGTTCTGAAACGGATTTCAAGAAGTCCCAATCCAACTATTTTCTGTGTATAATATTGAATAAAATAAAAACTTACCAAGAGGTTTTCCATTTTCAAGCAGAACAAGGTTTTCTTATGCGAAGGTTTAACGTAGATAGTGAAGCGAAGCGAAGAATGCGCCTAATACAAACGTTGAAAAGAGTCAGAGACAAGCTGATCGAACAAGAGTAAAAGGCGCAATGAACGAGTCTCACCTTCACCTCACGCTTTTATACGTTTAGCAGAAGGGCTCAAATTACACTCTCGGGCACGCGTGCATCCTGAAACGTAGCAAAATAGTTTTACACGGAAGGGTGCAGACGTGCAGGGTGAATTTTCTCAGGAAGGGGCTGGCAGGTGGTTGAAGGGTGTGATGTGATATTTTAAGAATTACTAACCTTTCTCACCTTACCTGGCATTTTTCACACGACCAGGCCAAAGTATGGAAATATTCTTTTGTTTACTCAAGCTGAAAATTGTCGTAGGGTTAAATGAGTCACATTTTATTGAGCTACGCCTAATTTCCTAGAAAGGGTTGACTGGACTGGTGCTATTTTAAAATTGAATGTATAAACTTTTTGAACAAAGTATTCTACTGAATACGATATCATGAATATTTTTAAATGCAAATGCAAATGACATGTTTAAAATAGAAATGGAGTAATGGAGAAATCCAGGGTGAAATAAATGAATTCAAGCCAAACACATTTAAATAATCAAGCTTTATGCTATTTATTACCATTTGATGAAAAATACATCACAAACACATTTCATGATATTTTAATTATTATGAAATTAAACACCCAAACATACCAATTTTACAAAAAAATAACATCCCGAAAGAACAATAAATAAATGACTCACATGGCACTTCGCACCTAAGTATATTAATTACAAATTGCAGATTGCAGTGGTTGGGTTAGAGGATTAGCCTAATTGAACAGAATACATAAAAAACACATTCTACCTTGTCCTAGGTTTACTGCCAAAATAGTCCATAATGGGGTGGTAAGAATAATTTACCTTACTGGGACGATTTGAACTCAACCTAAGTCTTTGATTTGGCCTTTTACTATTGCTCGTTGTATTTTGATTATTTTTTGAAGCTGGTTTAGTACTACTTATTTCCTGTTGCTCTGATGGACCACGATTAACTCCATTTTTTGTTTTACTCCTCTCCATATATTTATTCAATCGCGTTCGCAGCGTTTGAATCCTTTCTTTGACATTAATCGTTTTATTCCTTGGCTCAACTTTTAATGATCTTCCTCTTGCCATTTGGGATCGAAGTGTTCTTCTAGCTAATAATAGGGCTCGGGCCAAAGGTCTCTTGTATTTACGTTGTGTTGTTCCATTCATTTTCTTCATTTTCATTTGGAGTCTCTTGAGCTTTAACAGAGGTTTCAAATCAGTCATGTTAAATGGAAATTGAGATGTACGAGATTCACGGGTTTTGGGTCTTAGGGAATCTGTTGTATTGCTCACACTCATACTGTACGAAACTTTTACATTATCCTCTGTAAAAATAAAATAAAATAATACAAGAATTACTTAGAATTCTACGAATATTGAATAGAACATTTTTTGCATACTTTTTGTCTTGGCAATTTTCTCCCTAAGGGCTGAATATTGGGCAAGGAGGTCTTGAAGGTCATCCTTGAGTTCCTTCGTCGCTGATTTCGTTGAGGTCGATGGGGCTGCTGTACTACTCGTCGTCGTAGTAGGCTTATTTACAACTCGCTCTCGATCATGGATAATGTCATTCAGCCCTGGTGGAACTCTTTTCAATCCTCTTCCCATTGGGGTCCTTGGTGGGGTAAACTTTAGTTTGGGTGCGAGATCTCTTCCTCTAGCTGGACTAAAACCATGTTGATTCCCAGGAATGTAATAGCCTTGGACGTGACAAGTGCAACATGTTGGGACCTGAGAATTTTTTAAATTAAAGCTGGCATCATGACCTGGATTTAATTTCATAATTACATTTTACCTTAAAAACATCAATATGCAATCCTTTCTCTGAATCCCAGGCGAGTAACTCGGTGGTAATTGTAGACTTGCGTACAAGCTGTGCGGTAGTGTGGCATTACATAAGAGCATGTGTTTCCAGGAGATCTTTATAAAATAAATTGGATTAAGCATAAAACAAATTAAAACGCAATAAAATTATTAGACACTTACAGACACTTTTCAAGCCTAAGAGTTTGTGTTTTGTCTGCATAATTGACTACATATTTCCAATCTCCTGTAGTACTAGACTTGGCCTTTTTAATTTTCCCATAAGCAACCTTGCTTGGACAAAGGAATCCACCTTCACCAGCAAAATCTCGATGACGATGCGTCGTCTCTTCATCATTTCTCCTTTGCCCAAAATAATGTTTAAAATTGTAATTGTATTCTTGATTTCTTTGAACTCCATCAACCCAAGATCTTTCAGCCTCTGGTTCCTTCACAAGTAAATTTCCTGCCTCTGGATGTTGCTCTAAAGCTTCTGTAATTGCTTCTCTGAAATTTCATTCAAAGAAAAATATAATTTAGTATTGGAAATGAAATACCGAATTATCACTCACATTGGATAATCTTGAACCAGCAGACACAAATCATCACTGAAATAATCACATTCTTTGTTGTATTCCTTGGGAAGTTCGCTCACTGTCACATCATTGATACGAAGGGGTCTTGGCGGCGAACCTGGTGGCCTTGGAGGAGGTCTTCTTGCATGTGGGGGCAAAGGTCGTTTCATTGGTGGTCTCCTCATAGGTGGACGACGTCCTGGTCCCATATGACCCGGTGGTCTTCGAAATGGTCCATTAAATGGAACAGAAGGTCTTTTCATGACTGCAGATTGAGACGGTGCAGAAGTTGTTGATTTATCTTTATCTGAACTTTTTGTATCTTCAAAAGAATCCTTTGGATGATCAGGATGATCTGGATATTCCAGAGGGTGAGGAGCAAGTCTCCAAGGGAAATCCTGTTCCAAACTATTTTCAAATACCCCTTGTTCCTCATATTTCTTTAGTTCAGCTACTGTTGCAGCAATTTCTTCATCAGTTAGGTCATAAGGGTCACTCCAAGGTTCTTCAGCTCCTTCACTCCAATCATCATACATGTCCAATTTTAAGAGATCTGGAGACATGGTCGTTGTCGTAGTCGTAGTAGTAGTTGTAGATGTGGATTTCCTTTTGGCTTCAATTAATTTATGTTTTGCTTCTTCCTCTTTGATTATATCTACACTAATTTCTTTAACTCTCGTCGTTAATTTACTAACTTCATCTGAACTGAGACCAACGTGTTTAGATTCTTCTGCTTTAACTTCTTCTACAACAGCTGGGATTTCTTCTTCCTTTTCTTCATCCGTAGTTGGCTCAACATGGACAACTTTCACAAGTGGTTCAGTTTTATTCACATTGATTGTATCTTTACTAATTATACTAACACGAATGGGTCTTGGAGTTGGTTTCACAGTTAAAAATCTGTCCTTTGTCGGAAGTGAAACTCGAATTGGTGTTGGTGTTGAATTTTTGGAATATTTATGTGTCACTTTTAACTCGAATTGGGGTTGGTGTTGAATTTTTGGAATATTTATGTGTCACTTTGTTACTTTTGTATAAAGTTCCAGCTGAAATGACCATGGGCAAATTTTCAGAGGCTTCTGCATCCTTATCCTCTTCATTAGTTGAAACAAGAGGAGATGCATAAATTTTTCCAGAATCTGTTCCTAATTTTGTATCTCTACCGTATTGCGGCTCACGTTCAAATTGATGACTAGAATCTCCAAAAGAGTCACCAAAACTATTACTGTGTTTTTGTTGTTTTCCAAAATTATCATCTAGAGAAGGTGGGAGGAGATCATGGGAGAGTGACCCAGTTCGATAATTTTCTGTTATGCTAGGCAAATGTGCAAATTCCTCAAGATTAGCATCATGATTCGCAATGCTGATTTTCCCTGCATCAAATCCTGGTTCTCGAACAACAGGGCGTTGAACAGATTCATTTTCTTCGTGAAAATCATCATGAATATCCTCATTTATGTATGGACCACTCCCTGGCATTGGAGAATCTTCAAATGGGTCTTTGGCTGGCTCTGGTAAATAATGATACATTTTTTCTGAATCTCCTTCCATAGCTGACTTGACCATATATGACATTCTCGGTGGAAGTTTTGGCATTAATTTCTTCAACACTTGCATTTGAGTGCGACGTGGCATTGATGACATGTTAAGCCCAGCTCTTGAAGCCATGATCTCAATTCGTTTGAATGCAACTTCTAATTGATCCGGTTCAGATGAAACTAGGGTTGAAGGCCTTGCACGAAAACTGGCCACTGGATTCTGATTCTGGCTTTCTGATCTCCACCGAGGTTTCCGATTTAAGGGTGTGATGAGACGGGCTGCATTCTGTAAACCAATTTAATTTCAAGATAAGGAATAGCCAGAAAATAAATTTAACCTATAAAACCATACATTGAGAAATATCCTCGGAATTCTGAATGGAAATCCCCTATTTGATTTTGGAGGTTTGTTGAGAGATTTTCGCTTGGGAAGTGGTGGATCCATTGTTGGCATTGGCGCTGGTTTGAGTCTCCGACTTTTCGGTGGAGTTGTGTTCATACTTGGGATATCTCGTATTTTTTCACTAATCACAGATTCATCTCCTCCAAAAATCAGTCTTTCCTCTTCCTCTGAGGTAAGATAATCTAATTCTTCCCGATGTGGGATTGCTGGTGGGGATCTGACTGCGTTGGAGCTGACCACGAGGATCAGAATTAGCCGCAAAATTATTTGCAAATGGTCCTGTAAATTCACAACAAAAATATTCTGCAACTTCTCAACTTATGTTAATTTCATAAGACCAAATTGAATTGAAATAATCCTTCGCTAAACTCGAGGAGAAAATAAATAATTTGGTATTCAATTTCCAAGCTATTCTTGGCAGTAGTAAGGAAAAAAGCTTAAAAACAATGTAAAAGTCCCATTAGCCAATTTCATCATCCTTGATGTGTCTTTACTTTAAATTGCGAAACCTATTTTCCTTCCTTCCTTGAATTTCCGGCCTTCAAATTGTCATCACTAATTACTTACGTAACTCTTCCTAAAATTCATCTTGAGTTTCTTTTTATAATTTTGAAGACAAAAGGATGATGTAGTGAAAATGACACTTGGGTCTGGTCGTTTATCACGAATTAAGCCAGTTCCTCCTTTTTATTTCGACAAAAGTCCTACTTTGTGTCACTGCCCACTGCCCTAGCATTATTGTTACAAATTATATGTAATAATGTCAAACAAGGAAAGGTTATAGGGGTCTGTGATTATGAGACAATCAGCACACAGCATCGAGTCAAGTCGAACAGAAAAGAAGTGTTCTTATAAAATTCATTGTATCATTCCTTAATTGCTATTTCCCAGTAGGTCACCCTGTCAAACCGGTTCCAATCTCTAGGTCAAGTAAACAAGAACTTATCAGTGGAATTTGGGCCATCTTCTTATGCATGCATAATACCTGGTTTAGCTTTAGCAGAAGCAAGAGTCAATGTAGTCTTAAAAATTGACGTAACTAAACTTGAATGAATTTGAATTTATGTTTATGGCATGGGCTCGTTGGGTTGGGCCCATTTATCTTTGCTTGACATTAAAGTTAGGATTTATTGACACTAATCCCGATTCTGATTTCACGGATGATATCGCACATGTACACAGAACAATGGGCATGGCTACTGCTCAAAATCATATACACTTTCATTCAAATTTCATAAAATACTTTCTCTCTGCAAAATTCAACAGATTTGTCACTCGACTATGTAAATTCCATGTGTACAAATAAGAATTCTTTTAAATAGTAACTTTGATACTCAAGTTCTTTAATCAAAAATATTGTGGTACTCTAGGATGCCCTAAAAAATCATATTCTCTTACTCGATCAACGACAAGAAGTTTGACGACACTTTTGTCCAAACCCTATTAGGACGAGGGGACACCTTAGTGAACCAAATAGGACCCTACGAATCATGATTCTCACAACAAGGCTAAATCGATGTTCTTACTTCTACTATCATTATAATTTGCGTTGGAGGAATGAATTATTACGTTATTTTGTGTGTTAAATTAGAATATGAAATATTCATAAGTGTTACGAAGACAAACTCATATTGGTCTGATAATACGTTAATTCTCAAGAAATTTTTCCCTTTTTATCGCGAATGAAAATGAATGAATTCTCCACGCCACTATTAAATTTTTAGAATGAGCAAACTAAAATCTAGTAAGGTTTTCAGATATTACAACAACAAAGTATTAGAAGATGCAGAGAAAGGAATTTAGTGTAATTTATTCTTAATTTTTTCCGTTAGCCTTTACAGGCTAAGATTTTCAGCTTTAATTTGGAAAGCGAAGAATTACGGGCTAATTGAAGTCAAAACTGAAGTTGTACATGAAGTATCAGGTCAAACTCATATTGGTCTGATAATACGTTAATTCTCAACAAATTTTTCCCTTTTTATCGCGAATGAAAATGAATGAATTCTCCACGCCACTATTAAATTTTTAGAATGAGTAAACTATGAGCACAAGATTTTCAGATAGGACAACGAAGTCTTGGAAGATGCAGAGAAAGGAATTTAGTGTAATTTATTCTTAATTTTTTAAACAGACTCCGTTAGCCTTTACAGGCTAAGATTTTCAGCTTTAATTTGGAAAGCGAAGAATTACGGGCTAATTGAAGTCAAAACTGAAGTTGTACATGAAGTATCAGGCCGAACGCCGAACTAGCTTGACACAGGTGACAAAATTAAATTGATGATTCACAAAACCAGACAACTTTCAAAATCAATATCCCAGCAAAGTCACAAATCGTTAAAAAATGAATCTAACTGGATAATTTGTACTCACCATGATATCGATCAAAAGACCGAATCCAAGATCATCCCAATAAAAAACAGTCACTCACAGATTGTCTTCACTTCACAAACAAACAACTATCTGGCGTAAACTAAAACTAAATTTTTCTAGAGTTCACAACTGAGCTTAATCCCTAAGACTTGACTGATCTCTAAGTCAACCTCAGCTCTTTGGGTTATGAGATTTAGTTAACCGGTTATGTAAGAATCAAAGATTCAAAGATCCTGCTCACATACTGACATACGAACGAAGGAAAGAGTCAAGCCAAGCCAAGCATTGACCATTTGACTCGACAGTCATATTTTGTTCGTTACTCACTTTTTTAGAGGCTCCTCATTATTTAAAGTCCTTCCCCTTGCATCTTTGTCCGCATCATTTATTATTTTAATTCACTCCAATGCATTCGATCCTGAATTCTACTTTTTCAAGGGGAGGACCAATGCATAAGCTAAAGGTTCTGACTCTAACACTACTGTTGAGTGGGCTGGGCATGACTTATGTGGTACAAATTGTGAATAATTTTTCATGCATTTTATTTTCCTTAATTTTTACCTTTTGTGATTTATTGCGGTCGGTGAGTGCACTGCCCTAGTCCTAATCCAAGCACCAGCGCAGCGGTGCATTCCTTTCTCGGTTAATTTCACTCATTAAGTGCAACAAGCAAACCATTAAATCTCTGACATTATCTCAATATAATAATCTTCCGACTCTAATTTTTATGAGTGTTCATGTTCATGTCACTGACTACAGCAACTGGAGCATTCACACGAATTCAATAAACACAGATAGATAATTGACTCACACAGACAGAAGGAATCACCTAGTCTAGGTCTAGTACTCATTTATTTAGTACACTATTGAATCACGTTGATGATAGGGTAGATGACCCTCCTGATTATTCTTGTAAAAATGCCAAGAATTACGGCTGTGAGGTGTTAAATAATGCTGAATTGAGCTTAATATTATTATTTCACGTTTAATGCATCTTGCATGGTGAGTTAAAACCAGAATTCAGGTAGGACTGGAGTAGTCCAAGTCAAACTGAGCAATCTTGTTTGAAATACTTGTTTGTTTGAGTTGGTAGTAAATCTAACTAAATGTTTATGAATGATGACATATGACGGGCGTAGGGCTAAAATGAAGGAATAATCAGTTCTTGATTATTAATCGTATGCGTTGTGTATGTGGATAAGGACTACTTTTTGTCAACTTTTTTATCCCGAGATTCCTTTTTCTTCAAGTAAAAGGAAGAAAGTCCTGTCCGGTTTTCCAACTCAAGGCAGGATAGATCAGCAGCTCCTATATGTGGTCTTGCTGGTAAACCAATGGGAAGAGTGGAGTGGTCCTCAATCTCAAAAGAAAATGAGGTTCATCATTGTTTGGATTTTTTCAAGAGGGGATTTCTCCATTTTCGGTTGAATTAATATAAAAAACTTGCCTGAAGAAATAAACAAACATTGTGCAAAAAGTAGAGGTGAATGAAATGAGAGTAAGTAAACCTCAGTCCTTCTCAGGTTTGACCTCAGAAATTCAGACACGTAGGATTAATGGGTTAAGAGGAGAAATTAATGGGAAAGGGTGACAAAAAAATCCAAAGACCACAGTATTTCTAGCTTATGGTAAGATATGAAAAGATACTCAAATTATTGGAAATTAAAATATTTTACTCCTTAGTGTAGAACCGACTGGAAGCCGTGATTTCATTTATTTTTCAGTAGAGAATTAGTTAATTAGATTTTAGTTCGGAAGAGGAAACACTCACGTAAATAAGGGTCAAGAGAATTATTAGATCTGCCGTAAAATTTAAAATATTTAATAACTACCCTCTAAAAGCCATCGGTGAGACCTTTTAACCTGAAAAGAAGTCGTACACACCAAAGGCAATGTAAATAAAAATTAACCTAGGCCATTTCTTTTAGTCAGAAGTCAAGTCCTTGCTCAACAATTATTTTATTCTTAAGTTTATTACCCTATGAACATCTCGTTATATGGTGTGTGTGTGCCATTACATTACATTGTGCACAGTTGATATTGATCCTGTTATTTGTGCAAATGACAGGTCCTAAGAACGAAACGACTCTCTACCCATTGTTATAAAATAATTGAGTATATATTGACATAAGCGGATGCACTAGTAGTACGCTTATGCTTGTACTGTAGAACTCCCAGCTGTGATCTTGTTAAACGAGCTTAACACTTCATAGATCTTATCTTAATCTTAATTTATTGTAGTTTGCTCAGCATTCAATGTAAATCCTTACTTAATTAACGCGTCTTTCCATTTCCGACAATTAACCGACTGTCAAATTCTGTACGTGAGTTCTTAAAATTTACAAATCAAGACACACGTAGAACGCAAAAACGGAAAGGAAGATTCTAAAATTACAAAAAAAAATTGCACTCCATTTCTGGTGAATAATTTTTTAGATTTTGTAAAAGCTTTAGGAATGTGAATGAAAATAAAAAGTATGCAAATGCGATTTCCGTTAGGAAATCGTACGTCAAGGTAGGGCAGAATGGAAGACACACACGTGGAGTCGAAGAAATTGAAGTTTACGGATATTGGATTGGAACAAAAACAAATTAGTTTAAGATTTATGATTCGAATGTAGATTTGGTTCGACATTTCGGCTTCTTGAATTTATTGAAATTGGAGGTGTGGGATGGGCAACTTGATTTTGTTTTTGTGTGAATGTGCATAGCACGAAAGGAACGGTCTCTTGTCTTGTCTTGTCAGTCAGTCTAATATACCCGGAGCTTTGACATCATGACCTCAATTCTCACAGGACCTTGGCATTGAAACAACCAAGAACCACAACCCTTGTGGCTGTTCTTTGACCGATTTTGATTTCTCAAACCCGCAACGCAAACCTTCTCTTTCTTCTAATCTTGTCTCCAAGTTCTCAAATTAGTAAACTTGCTGAAGAGTCAAGCCAAAATAATCTTACGGTCGGATTATGCGAATTGACATTGGCAGCTCATCACGAATCATTCAATCATAGCTGCTGCTGATGCAAAAATTACTCAATTGATATGAGATGAGTAGTACATAATCTTATGTTCATTGTTGTATTCGCCAATAGGATTATATGCTGAAACCTGTTTTATCCTCGCACACTGACCCACATTTAATATTTTAATGTTGCATTATTGTCGCCTTCGCCTTGTTGCATGAATAAAGTGCAGGCACAGCCAGCCGACTTTTCTACAGCCCTGACTTTTTTCGTTTTTGCTTTAATACCTGATTTTCCAAAACATTACGAGTATTGTGTGCAAAACTACTCAAAGGTTGAAAATCAAAGGTGTTGGGCTCTTTACCTGATCTTCAAAAAAATCACACAATGCAAGCGTAAGCTAAACTAAACTTGAAAGTAAAGTAACCCGTATGATTTAACCAGTCAAAGTGAACAATGAGAATGCCAAATACCAGCCAGCACCACACACACATACGTTGCCAATTATACTTTCTGAGCACGATTCTCAATTAAGAGTGGAGCAATAATTATGATGAAGAGGATAACAGTAAATACCAGATATTTATTAAATTTGATAATAAGCCTCCGTCATAAAGGTGATTAAACTTCGGGGCATTCTGTTGGATTACAACTCTATCAATTATAATTGTAGTTAATAAATCATTTTAAATGCTACTTGCTGTACTATTGATAAACATCAATCCAATGCAGTCGCATTGATTAATTAGTTTACACAAAGAACAATATTGACTGGTATGAATAATGATTAAAAGTACTTAAAGTATTAAGTAAAAGCAAAAGCATTTGCTTAGTTTTTTCATACCGGGCAATTAGTCACAAAACTATTTATTATTATATAGTACAACTTGCGCAAATGTATTTAAAATGGGTGCAATTTAACTCTAAATGTTAATTTTAATTTAATTCTGATATTAACATGAGTATTTGGAATGTATTGGGTTCTTAGTTTTAGAAGATTCATTAGATCAGAATTTGTGCAATGAACATCTTGGAATTGACTTTTGTTGTGTCTTAAATTATTGTACTTGAATTTCTTGACTGAATATATGGTCAATTTACATTGGATCGAGTTTGTTATTTTGCGCTTAACGTGCGCACGGGACAGCATCTTAACTTCAAAAAGGTTAGTTACATCCGGGCGAATTCTGCACATTTTGGTGTATTCTACGTCTCTCTTCGTTCATTCTTTTTGCCGTAATTGAATCGGATAGGAACACCCCTATTCCGTCATTACATTAAATACTTTGAATAAGGTTTATGTTGGCCATTTTTCAAAATTTTTAGCTAAACACGATTGTCATCCCGAATTTGTTTAAAAAATAACAAGGCATGAGAGAGTCGTACTTTTGCAACTATATAACTCCGACCAACCCG